>OX336388.2:2134515973-2134708473 GCA_946902985.2 Meconema thalassinum | reverse complement strand
TCTGGTCGGAACCAAACCTCGTTACACACGCCACGATTAGCCGATGTCGTCACCGGTTTGCGCATTCCAGCCTCCGGCTCGTTACTTTTTGAACGCACCTTATAATTCAAGTAAGAACTGCAGATATTGAATTTTCAAGTACTTCCTACTTTTGCAACCAAACAACACCGTCAACGACTACTAGTTATGAACTTGGTTACTAGATGCCACAGCAGTCGGCTCCTGGCGACGAACGTTGGAACCTAAGATACTGGCAATTAACTTCGTAATTGATCTTAAGCTCAGTGGTGGGAGAGGGTCATAGAGTGGTGCGGGGATCATGACGAAACATAATTTGCTGAGAACATTGACGTGCGACAGTAGAATGCTTCCTCGGACATTACTAGTCTAAGCCAGTGGTGCTTAGCGTTTTTCGCTGCAATAGTGAGCAAGTGCAGAGCTAGCTGCCGGTGACTATAGCATGATTTAACATTGTGAACATGGGACATTCTGAATTCCCTTAAATCTGGGTACCTAGCCTACCGTGGTGTCTTTCTGTCTTGCAAGAGCATTGCAATGGACATCATAACTGATTACCGTCGAGAACAAAGGAACGCAAGAGTTGGCCAAGGGAGGTCAACAGGATTCTTTTAAATTTATTTATTAATCAAAGCACAAACTACAGCTATGCTATCCGTTCACTCTTGTTCTAATAACAACCAAGTAACAATTAAAAATAAAATATAAGATAAAATTTGACAAATCACCGAAAAAAACAAGTCCAGATCAAGAGCCAGTAGAATGTCCTTGCTCGCAGCCGTTTCGTCAGTGGCCAAGATGACAGTTCTAAATACAATTTAACTTCTCCTTCACCTGCTTCAGGAACGTCCACTTGTTTGTGGATATGTCCAACTCGCGTTTCCTTGCAATGCTATTGTACAGGGATGATATGCGGATTTGGAAGGATCTTTGAGCTTGGTAGAACGGGAAGGGGCTCTTATTTTGAAAAGTGACAGCAGGTGGTCCGAACGGTAATGGCCATTTAAAATAGAATTTAGGAAGGACAGGTCAGTTACCTGTCTTGTGGTGTTGAGGAGAGGGATGTTTATGGCTGAAAGTACAGTACCTGCTGAGTGGTGAAATGTCTAAACCTTGGCATTCTGTTCCTTACAATGGCAGCAAAGAAGGATTGAATTCTGTTTAATTTAGCTATGTTTGACGGGCAAGAAGTTGTCCAAATGGGAGAGCAGTAGTTTGCAATGGGCTGGATTATCGATAGGTAATAGAGGCGAAGGGCTGTGGGATTTGATATTTCTGAGAAGCGGTAGAGTATGCCAAGGAATTTCATGGCTTTGGATAAAGAATGTTGTATGTGTTCTTTAAAGCTTAGCTGGTTGTCGAATTTGACCCCGAGATGATAAAGATAGGAACTCGGTACAAATAAGGGCAGGCAATACCGGACACAGGTGAGGTTCCGTGGTCGTCGAAACTGGTTCAGTTGTTGTGGGCCCCTGGGTATGACTATTAGTCCTAAATGAAGGAGCAGTAATAATTAGTCCTAATGAAGTGACGATACGCGGATGATGCCCCTCTTGTTCACAGTGCAGGAAGTATTTTTACTGTGTGACGTGAAGCCAAGCACACATTCACATCTGCTCATGTTCCAAGTGTCTCATCTCGCTTAGAAGTTCTCTACATTTTATGAGTGCACACTCACATTTAACTGCCCGGTTAATACAAGACAGCCACATGTGTCGGCCATAAAGCAAGTGCTTCTTGCAATCTTCGCGGATGAGTGTATTTCCTTCCAGATACACAAGACTATAGCAGACTGCTCCATGTTACAATCAAGGCCAGTGCAGCCAACCTAAAAGCAATAGAACTCTCAGCTTCTATCCCCCAAGGACTCACAACTATGTGACGTGGATTGGTGATCATAATGCCTCAGCTGACAAGTTGTCTTTTCAATGGTCAGCCCCCCCCCCCCCCAAGCGGCCCCACCGCCTTGGTGGGAGTCTACCCGCTATACAGCGATAGGGCGTTGTGGCGATGATGGAGAATGAAATGTAGAGGACGGAACGCCGAGGCCATATGTTCTTCTGTTTACCTATAAAGTTGGGATTTTTGGCCAGCTTTTAACATTTTGTAACAAGTAGTTCCGTGAAAATGTAAAGCCTATTTTCATATATCCTACTTATGGGGAAAAGAAAACTAAGTGCTGTAATATTAAGGACACAAATGGAAAGCCCCTAACAGATAGGGAAGAAAAGGCTGAGAGATGGAAAGCTTACATAGAGTGTTTGTATAAGGGAAAGGAGATTGAGAATCGTGTAATGGAAAGGGAGAGGGAAATTGATGAGGATGCAAAAGGAGATTTAATATTGAGATCAGAATTTGACAGAGCATTGGAAGACAAAAGCAGGAACAAAGCATCAGGCATAGATAATATACCGATTGAGTTGCTACGCTGCATAGGAGATGAAGGTCTGATCAGGTTATTTCACTTGGTGTGTAGGATTTAGGAGACAGGTGAGGTACCCCCTGATTTCAAGAAGAATATAATTACCCCTATACCAAAGAAAGTGGGAGCTGACAGATGCGAAGATTATCGTACAATCAGCTTAATTACTCATGCTTCAAAGATCCTGTCTAGAATAATTTTCAAGAGGATGGAAAGCCAGATAGAAACAGAGTTGGGTGAAGACCAGTTTGGTTTCAGGAGAAATGTAGGAACAAGGGAATCTGTACTAAGTCTTAGGCTTATTTTGGAAGGTAGAATATGAAAAGATAAGAGAACGTTCATGGCATTTGTAGACTTAGAAAAGGCTTTGTTTAACGTTGATTGGACTAAATTGTTTGACATTTTGTAATCTATTGGAATAAAGTACAGGGATAGGAGGGTAATCTACAATCTATACAGAAACCAGACAGCAGTCATTCGAGCTGAAGCGGGTATTCAGAAAGGTGTAAGGCAAGGCTGCAACTTATCATTCATACTTTTCAATCTTTACATTGAACAAGCAATGAAGGAAATTGTTGAAAAAATTAAAGTGTGAGTGAAGATTCAAGGAGAAATAATTTCAACTCTGAGATTTGCTGATGACATCGTCATCTTGGCCGAAACGCCTGAGGATTTGAATGAGTTTTTGAATGGTATGGACTCCGTCTTGAGGAAAGAATTCATAATGAAAATTAATAAATGTAAAACAAAAATACTGGAATGCAGCCGAAATAAGTCAGAAACCTCTATGGACATCGAATTGGCAGGTGAAAAGCTGAAGGAAGTAGGAGACTTCTGTTACTTAGGAAGCAAACTAACCACTGATGGGCGAAGCAAAGAGGATATAAAAAGTAGGTAGGCTCAGGCAAAGAAAAGCATTTCTACAAAAAAGGAATCTGTTGACATCGAATATAGATTTAAGTATTAGGAAGTCATTTTTGAAAGCCTTTGTCTGGAGCGGGGCGCTCTATGGAAGTAAGACTTGGACTATTGGTGCAGCAGAAAAGGGGATAATTGAAGCATTTCAAATGTGGTGTTACAGGAGAATGATGAAGATCTAATGGGTAGATAGGGTTACAATCGAAGAGGTATTAAGACAAGTGGGAGAGGAGAGATGTTTCTGGTGACTGCTAATGAAGAGAAGAGATAGGTTAGTAGGACATATGCTAAGACACCCAGGAATAGCAAGCTTAGTTAGGGAAGGAAGGGTTGAGGACAAGAACTGTAGGGGTAGACCAAGGTTAGAATATGTTAAACAGATTGCCTCGGATTTAGGGTGTGGTAGGTATGTAGAGATGAAACGATTAGCACAGGACAGGGAGGCATGGAGACCTGCATCCAACCACTCAAAAGACTGAAGACTCTAACAACAACTTATGTTAATTGCCACCATCAACATACATAATTTCAGTTTGATTGCTGTAATAGATTCGTAGATTTTGAGAACCGACTAAATATTGCGGGTGGTCACCATGTTGGATCTTTATATATGTAGGTCTTAGCGTTATGTACTGATACATGAAGATTATTGTGTACGTGTAGCATTCAAACTTCAATCGCATGATTAGGACACAAGAAGTTAATACTGGATTATATAGTTACTGGATCAATGGATTGACATTTGTATAAGCATTTACCGTACCCAGTTTCACTGCGCTCGGATGGTTAAATCGCGGGAAACGTCCATTTAAATATTTAAATTTCGCGTTACCGCCATGTTGTATTTGTGGTCAACAGGTCATTGAAAATTCTATAGGTTCGTAGATATTGAAAACCGTCTAAATATTTCGGATGTTCGCCATGTTGGATTGCTATATGTATAGGCCATAGAGTTATGCACCATTAAGGGAAAATTATCGCGTAGGTTCATTCTTCAAACTTTCACTTTGATCGCATGATTACGACACAAGAAATAAAAACTTAATTTTAAAATTTCCCACAGACGCCATCTTGAGGTTATGTAAACAATTGAAATAAAATAGATACCAGTCCATGACAATGTGTATGAACATGTACTTACCATGTTTCTCTGTGCTCGGATGGTTAAATCGTGAGAAATGTCTATTAACGTATTAACATGTTTCAAATTCGCTTGGCCGCCATGTTCGTTTTGAAGTCTACAGGTTTTTGAAAGTTACATAGATGCACTTGTAGTAACGCCCTTTATGACCTTACAAAATTTCAGGATAATGTCGGTAGGCCTAATTCTTTCGGAAATCGCCGGTTAAATATTTCGCACGGCCGCGATCTTGAACTAAATTAAATGCCAATGCATTACAATGTTTTTTAAATTCCAAAATGACAAGCAAGTTTTCTTTAGGAACGACACCCCGTATATTAAGTCAGAGAGACGTTCAGATTCCATTGGGAAAAGGAGGATTGATTTCTATGGACACATAATACCGAATGAATCCTGACCGAATAACCAAGCAAATGACTATTTTCCAAAAAGAAGATTAAAGCTAATTGGTTTGCGGAAGTGGAAAAGGACCCGCGAGAACTCCTGATTACTGAACTCATGTTAATGAATGGTTCAGCCAAAACCGTGACCAAAGACAACACCAAGAAGTTCCAAGCCAGAGTCGACACCAGAAAACCGATGCAGATATCAGAAGAGCAAAGACAGAGGAGATCGGATAGAATGAAGAAGTATTGGGAGAAAAGGGGAGCTCAATCATCTAAGAAGTGACGTACCCCAAAGTGGGTGACTCGAAAAGACGAAGAAAAAGAATAAATAAATATATAAATAAATGTTATTTTCTTTTAGTGTGTTTTTGGCTTTCAGTGCACAGTGGGTCAGAATCGAAATCTAGGAGGACAAAATTAATTATTTTCATAATTAAAAAATAAAAATTTATTACTTCTACAGCATTCTCATATAATTGCCGCTCACTATTCTGGGATATAACGCATCCTAGTGTAAATCTGTCACCACTGTTCCAGCAGTCTGAATTGGAGGGTGAATGTAAGTGGCTATGGTTTGGTTGTCTTTGTGGTTAGTGTGATGCTTTAAGATGGAACATGCAGCTGAAGGTATAATCTTTGTAACGTGTATCAGTTATTAATGGGCGTAATTTTTACGTATTTTTAGCTATATTTGCATGATATGGTATTTAACTATTATTTTTAAAATTATATTTTCACTTAGATTTTTAGTATGTCGCGTCACTCTGCGTCACTTTCTACTTGATGTTAAAATGTAGATAGAGTCTTGTAGTTTACGCCTGTTATAAGATTTGTTGCAACTTTTTGCAACTTACTTAGTTATTTTAAGTTTAAGAAGATGCCGCGCAACCAGTTCTCACACGTTTACAACTGTTGGAAACACTCGGTTCGACGATTATGTCAATAGTGGAACTTTGTGACTTTGTTAAAAGTAAATTAGGGGTAGAAAATTGCTCTGAAGAGATAACTGAATGCTCTATCCAACTCCTAGTCGTAGACAATTTCTTGCATGTGTAGACGTAGCTTAAAAAGGTCTTAACTGTTGTTTATTATGAAGTAAACAAATGATATACGTTGCTTTCACTTTAAATTCATGATTAAAACGTAAAAATAATTTTGTCCCCCTAGATTTCGATTTTGATCCACTGTGCAGTGTAGTGTGTAAGCCTCTCCATGATCCCCTATTAGCAGTTAGCACTGTTCCTCCTTCGCTTGTACACCTCTAACTTTGAAATCGTTCAACAATGAATCGGACCATATAAATTAATTACGGTAAGAAATAATTAAGAACAAAATTATGATAATAAGCAAAAAGAAACAGAAATTTCACAATTGAAAAATATTACAATTCTTTATTTTTTGTCGCGTGGCCTCCTGAGAGGCCGAGTGCAGGTCTTTCTAGTCGACATCCGAGGGCGACCTGCGCGTCGAGATGAGAGATGATATTTTTTTTTTTTAGCGTATGGCTTTTTAGTGCCGGGAGTGTCCGAGGACCTGTTCGACTCGCCAGGTTTTGTAGCTGTTTCGAGACGGACACCCAATTGGTGAGTTACGCGTACCGTGGCGTGTGGAGTGTTGTCTGGGGAGGAAAGTGTGATTGTAAGGACAAGGAGTTGGAAGGAAGTGGCATTTGCCTGGATCGAAGATGGGAAACCACAGACCATCTTCAAGGTTGCCGGCGGGGCGATGCCGTAACGACCACGGCTAACTCACCCGGTGAGAGATGGAATGGATGAATATGAATGAAACTGGGCAAGGATGTAGAAGGAAACGTCCGTGGCCTGTCAGAAGGTACCGTCCCAGCATTTGCCTGGTGTTGAAAATGGGAAACCAAGGAAAACCACTTCAAGGACGGCCGACGGTGGGGCTCGAACCCACGCGTCTACCAAGTCAGCTGAGAGCTTGGCCCCATGACCTAATGCTGCGCTTTAGCCAGCTTAGCCACTGCTGTCGGTAATATTACAATGATTAATAATCATTGCCTATTTCAAATCCAAAAGGAACGTTGTTTTGTTCCTCGAATCACTGAAGTACTATTTGTTACTGTAGATATGTTACCGTAGCCCACTCTCTCCTTAAAGCGAATTACGAGAATATGAGATTGAGCGCATATCACAAATTAAAGGCCTTCGTAACTTTACAAGATTCAAACAATCGGTTAAAAGTTCAAGCTTCTATCACGCAGAATATTGGAGATGGCGATTGGAAACCTTCTGTATTGACATTATATTTTTTTGATCGTTGACTCTATCTTTCTGTTTTGCAGTAATAAGATGCTGCACAGTATTTTGTGCAGGGATGTGGAGATAAGCTCCCTCATGCGTAGTGCTCGGGAGAAAGCACTTCCCAATCTCCAACTTGTGCGTTATAAAAGGAGCTACTTGGAACAAGTAGCTAAAAGCCTACAACTCTCTCGCTCTCTGCCTCCGGGAGAGTACGTATGCAAATTTCATACATTCTTGCTTAGGAACTACCCCTCCCTATATTATTCTGCGAAGGTCCCATTCCAGTATTGTACCGAAAATAAGGTCCCATTAACATCAATCTACACATAAGGGGTACCTACAGGTTCAACATAACCCAATGCGTAAGCGAAACGCACTCACTTACTCTTTAAATGCCTCACAATTAAATAAATACCTTAAAACATGTATATTTACAATAAACTAATGAAAGAATGCAAGCCGGTAACCATGGCAACAGAAACTCAGAGGTCCATCTATTTCTGTAAGACTCAATACAATTCCAATTATTACATTACTGTGAAGGTTTCCAGGCGGTTATAAGGTTATCACTGAACCAAATTAAGCTGTAAAATGTATTAATACATACAATATAATGCGCTTAAGGGGGTCAAGGGGCACTCTAGTATTGTTTCACGCAATTTTCACGTGTGAGTGTAGTACGAAAGGTCTTTTTCACCCGACTATAGTATAAAGGGTCTCCGAAAACCATATTTAAAGGCCCTTAAATTAACAGTGTCAGTGATATTCCCAGTGAACTAACTTCGCTCTGATATACCTATGAAGGAATGACGAACCCCTAACCACTGCACCAATAGCTGAATTGATAAAGTCTGATTATTCATACCAAGGATAAATCAGTCATAGCATTCATGATTGAGATTTTGCTAAGTGTACTCTTTACAACTAGAATATTCGCGGGCGAAGCCGCGACGGGTAATGCTAGTATTATTTATTACATGAAGACATCAGCAGCGGCTCCTACTTAAATGTTCAGGGGAGGTTAATTAAGGACTATAATTAGCCAAAACATTAATCACATTATCGTGTTAGAAGCCATTTCTCAATGTTCCCTTCGTAATCGAAATTTTATGTTTTGCAGTCGGTCAACAATATTGTACTTAATTGTAATGGGTGGTTCTCTAATCATGAAAACAAATACGTGAGATTAAAATACACTTGGACGGCCAGTTTCGATCGTCAAGCGATCATCAACAGATCCTTTGTACTTGGGCTATTGAACCTATGTCTTCAAGTATGGATTCTGATGTTCTTGTTTGAGTATCCAGTCTTTTGACTGGTTTGATGCAGCCATCCATGCTTCCCTGTCCTGAGCTAATCGTTTCATATGTACATAGCTACCACACCCTACATCCGAGGCAATCTGTTTAACATACTCTAACCTTGGTCTACCCCTACAGTTCTTGTCCTCGACCCTTCCTTCCATAACTGAGCTTGCTATTCTTGGGTGTCTTAATATGTGTCCTACCAACCTATCTCTTCTCTGCTTGCCACGGTGGGTGAGTGGATATCGTGTCGGTCTACTAACCCCAATATTGCAGGTTCGCCCCTGGCCGTGGTAAGTGATTTTTGAAAGGCAGCAAAAGTACGATACGCATGTCATACGATGTTGGCATGTCAAATAACCCATTTGAATTCAGTAGGCCGAGTTCATAATGGCAAAATTAATCTCGGGAATTTCCGCCAACACAATGTTCCTCATTTCTCAACTAGAAAGCGCTATACTGTTCAAGGAGATTAGATATCTAACATCTAACCTCCTTGACTTTCATAGCCATGGAACAACGAAATTCGACATGCAAGCTACCCTCTGGGTGCCAAATAACAAAGCTTGCACCCGGCATCCGAGGCAATACGATATTATTATTATGTTCTCTTCTCGTCATTAGCAGTTGCCAGAAACATCTCTCCTCTCCCATTAGTCTTAATTCCACTTCGTTTGTTACCCTATCTACCCTTCTGATCTTCATCATTCTCCTGTAACACCACATTTCAAACGCTTCAATTCTCCTCTTTTCTGCTGCACCAATAGTCAAAGTTTCACTTTCATAGGGCGCAATGCTCCAGACAAAGGCTTTCAAATATGACTTCCTAATTATACTCTACTCATTTGGACGACCCGAGGCTGAGTAGATCCCGTTCCAGTCCTCATATCACTTTTCAAATTTCGTGGCACAGCCGGGAATCGAACCTCAGACCTCCGGGATGGCAGCTAAGCACGCTGATCACTATGCAACGGAGGCGACGAATACCTACTTACAACAAAATATTAAGTAGTGGTAAGACTATTACTTTCCTTATCGACGATTTAATTTTAATGAAATATCAATTGGTTTTTAATAAATTTACTACACGTTAGTGAATAATAATTAAATTAATATAAATGAATTAATGAAATGCACAAGTTTCGGCCATATTGTTGTCTTCTTCAGGGATATTTTTATAAAGGCACTCAATGATTTACAAGAAAAGCTTTGTTGTTAATAATTCACTTATGTTTCTAAATCAATACATGAAAGAAATTAATTCTAATTATCAGTAGAACGTAATCAAATAATGTTAATATAGTACATTATGCTACGAACCTATAATGGCAATAATTAAGACACGAGTATGGTTATCAAACGAGCGAAGCGAGTTTTATAATTCCCATATGAGTGTCTTAATTCCCATTATAGGCGAGTTGCATACGACTGTTTATGTTCGACGATAATTATAACTATTTTATGTTCGAACATAAATATTCATATCTGTCGAGATTTCGCCAGTTTTATGAACTGAACAGAGTGCATGCGACGCAGAGAATACCTTGTATTCGACCATGGCCTCCTCAAATACCCCACTATGACACTAGCCATACAGTGAAACTTAAAATAGGAGGCCGTGGAAGTCAGCGCAGATGCGATGCTATCCTTACCTAATTGGTCACACAACTGTTTCTTGAGCTCTGATTGGTGGCAGAAACTGTTTCATAATTATGATTTATCGTATGGCTTTTAGTGCCGGGAGTGTCCAAGGACATGTTCGGCTCACCAGAGGCTGTAGCTGCTGCAAGCGGACACCCATAGGGTGAGCTACAATTTCCGTTCAATTTCAAGTAGTTCCAACTTTCGCTACCAGATGTCAATGATACCTAGTGGTGAATGTTGGAACTTTGATAGAGCGTTACAACGAAATGTAAACTAGAAATTTAGCTCCACACAAGTTTAGTCTGTGAAAGGATATTTTACATGCCTTAAATCTATGACATGGGACTGCCGGCTTTACTTCCCCTCTGAAGGAAGGCATACTGAGGGATTTTAACGCTCTTAAAAAACCGGACAACTTCGGCCGGTTTGAACCCGCGATCTTGGTCACAGCAGTTCAGCATGCTACCAACTACGCCACCGAAGTCTGTAATTTATTGTGAGTTATAATGTGCCGATTGTGCAATGTATTTGGTTTCTTTTACTATCAATGTTGCACATTAAATTGAGTTAAGGTTATTTACGTCACTGTTTTAATGTTTTAATGTTTTTTATGTTCGACCCTGACTATTATGTGTCTGAAAACTGTATCATAATGGTGGTCATTATAACACTATTATTCATTATGAAACAGTTTCTCCCACCAATCACAGCTCAAGAAACATTTGTTTGACCAATTAGATAAGGATACCTTCGCGCATGCTCTCAAAATCCAACATGTCTATATAAATTACTGAAAGTGCACCGTCCATATGTTCGCGTAAATAAACTGGTGAATATGAGACAAGAAATTGCACTGTACCTTAATATATCTAAATCCAATTTCTACTCAGCGCGTTGATTTCAAACGACTACGGTGACAGTTTTGCTGAATACTGGTTCACGATCTGCACATATGGCATTGAAGCTCACAGAGCGCATTCGTCGGTCGGCCAAAGAGCTCGGAACACGGAGATATGTTACCTAGCGCACCACCCGATCACAAAATTCTAGTTACTGAACAGATATTTATGAATATTTATGTTAAAACATGTAATAAAGTTATAATTATCGTCGAACATAAACAGTCGTATGCAACTCGCCTATAATGGTAATTAAGACACTCGTATGGAAATTATAAAACTCGCTAAAGCTCGTTTTATAAATATACTCGTGTCTTAATTATAGCCATTATAGGCTCGTTGCATAATGTACTATTTTTGTATCTGCTCAGTTATGTATATCTGCCTATTATTCATTTTAGTGCCTAAATATAGCAATTAAGGAGCCTAGTATAGGCGCCTAAAACATTACTTTTTAGAGCGTGAACTTCTGCTGTCTCGTCATCACACACCCCAAGCAACAACAAGCAAGCAACAACAACAAGCCCGCAACACCAGACTGATTGATTCTTCCGCCAAGTGAAAAATAGTGTTATAATGACCCTCATTATGATACAGTTTTCTGACATATAATATTTATATTTCGACATCGTCGAACATAAAGAATATTAGGCCTATGTTATAAAATGGAATTTCCTAAGAAAAGAGTTCATATCTAAAAACGTATTAATTTTGAAATTGACCTATATACCAAATATATTGGGGTGCTAACATTAATCTATAAAATATCTTATTTGAATTTGGTTGAATGTTAAAAGAATCATATTGCAAAAATGTCATAAATATAAATCGACTAGCAGAAGTACCCATTTATCGAACGGTCTTTGGTATTAATAACCAAACGTTATAAATTTAGCTACTTTTGCAATGGTTACGGGCTTGGAAACCATTTGTCGACAAAGAAAAATTATTAGTTAAAATGTGCTCTCAAGCTAAATTCATCTAACGTGCACTTCCTGACGTGAAACCCAAATTGAAAACCGCGCAGACGAAACGCAATACACCTCACATAAAAACCGACCCTCACGGTTGTGTCAAGTCCCCATCTTTATGAAGATCCCTTTAATAAATTATAAACGCTTGTGGTGTATGAAAATTCAGGTTTTTTAGTCTCCAATGGCCCAAATTCCTAAAAGCCGCAAAAAATACTATTTCAATTCAGGAATTATTGAAAATAATGTTGCTGTTTGGAGATATAATAGACATTCTGTACGACATAACGCATGTGTAAGTCGTGTAAAAAAAAGTCTAGGGTACCCCTTGACCCCCTTAAGCGCATTATATGTATTGATGAATTTTACAGCTTAATTTGGTTCCGTGATAACTTTATAGCCGTTTGCAAACTTTCACAGTAATGTAATAAATGGAATTGCATTGCGTCTTACAGACATAGTTGGACCTCTGAGTTTCTGTAGCCATGGTTACCGGCTTGCATTGTTTCATTAGTTTATTAAATGAAATTACTTTTCTGGGAATATCCCAAAAACTGTTGGTTTTAGGGCCTTAAAATGTGGTTTCTCACATTGAGGGTCTGAAAATGTTCTTTGTCTCACCCTTCTACGCCTATTATAGCATGTATTTCAAGGGGGTAGATCCCTTTTATGAGAGGTACGGAGATGCCTCTGGTAGATATCTATATCAAATCGTCCGTTGATCCACCCAGCCGTTCTCAAGTTATAAGGACACAAAGTTGTCCGTCCACATGCAGACAGACTGACAGACATACAAACAAACAGACAGACAGGCAAACATTTTATTTTCGCGCCTTATCATCATAAAAGAGTCCGAAACGCGTAAATAACGCCAATTTTCGTAGAAATTCAGAAAAAAAGACAAACTTACATTTGTATATATACAGGATGTTATTGTATATTCCTATGAATTATTTTTTGGTTTAGTACAGTGAATGTTTGAATGTAAACTGACAGCATTTTGCTCTATTATACTATTGTTTCATGGAGTGGCTCTAGCACCTGTTCGTCTGTTGTGGGTCTTTGTATGAATTATGAACATGAAATTCACAACATACTAAATATACAGTAATGTAACTTCTTGCCATAGAATCAAGATTTATTGCTTTCACGTGTCCTTTATGAGCAGAACACGCAGGCAATAAAACTAATTCAAGTTTATACTTTTGCATTGCCAAATGTTTTATTGATATAATATATCATACGTGTTAAGGAGATCTGATAAATGAGTGAATATAATCGGGTATTGTGGTTTCCTTAATGGTTACATTACTGAGTGAGGATAATTATTTAACAGAATCTACTGCGCACGTTACCACAAAGCTGTTTCAATGTACATTTGTCACTCCAGATACAATCTCCTTAATGAACTCAGGAACATTGGAACTTACACGTTAGCAGACTAAGAGGCCCAACTGATTGTCATATAGCAATAATTTAACTGACACTTGTGTTGTTTCTCAGAAATCATCTAAAAAGGAAATTATAGCATTAAATTAACTTTAAAATATCAGGACACAATTATTATTCTTCTTCTTCTTTGTTCGATTTTGGCCTACTTTGGACCACGAGAAACATTTGACTCGCTGATTAGTCCTTTTTTTTTGCTCCCAGAAACTCTTCATCCTTTCACTGTGGATTCTCTTCCTTTCTTCTGACCAGATGTTCTTGGCTCTTCTTCTTTGCTTTTCCTTGAACTCTTTGAGTGCATCAATCGTACCTCGAAACACCTCTCTGATCCAGATCTCATTTGGCTGACCCCAACTTCCTCCATATCCTTTCTTATTTCATCTACCCATTTTGTAGTCGCTTTTATCTTGGTGATGTAATTAAAGATCTTCTTCGTTAGTCGACTATCGCTCATTCTCGTCAGGTGTCCATAGAACTTCAATCTTCTCTTCCGTATGGTATCTGTGATTTTTTCTGCTTGTCCGTAAAGATCTTTGTTTCGCCTCTTCCGCCATGTACCATCATATCTTTTTTCGGGTTCTAAGATCTTCCTCAAGATTTTTCTTTCGTTCTTCTCCAATTCCTCTAATTCACCTTTCTTGTTCAGTATCAAACATTCTGAACTATACAATCCCTCAGGCTTGACAACCGTGGTATAGTGTCTTATCTTCGCTCCGTAAGACATTGTTCTTTGGTGGTACCTATCCTGTACTAATTTATAAGCTAATTCCATCTTTCTGATCCTCCCTTTGTTTGCTGCATTATACAGTCCATTAGGCTAGATCCATTCACCAAGATACACACATCAAATAAAGTTTTGCATCACCTCGGTTCCAAGAGTTCCGGAACCGTTAAATACAAAGGGAATAGAGATCAACACAAACAACATTTCAGCTCGTTTTATTGCTCATGAGACCCACACATTGCATGTTGTACCATCATACAGCTAGACTTTCAGCATTTGTGGTCCAGATTGCAGTACACACCACTACCTCTAATACCCAGTAGCACGTCCTCTTGCATTGATGCATGCCTGTATTCGCCGTGGCATACTATCCACAAGTTCATCAAGACACTGTTGGTCCAAATTGTCCCACTCCTCAACGACAATTCGGCGTAAATCTCTCAGAGTGGTTGGTGGGTCAAGACGTCCATAAACAGCCCTTTTCAACATATCCCAGGCATGTTCGATAGGGTTCATGTCTGGCGAACATGCTGGCCACTGTAGTCGAGCGATGTCGTTATCTTGAAGGAACGCATTCACAAGATGTGCACGATGAGGTCGAGAATTGTCGTCCATGAAGACAAATGCCTCTCCAATATTCTGCCGATATGGTTGCACTATGGGTCGGAGGATGTCATTCAGGTATCGTAAAGCCGTTTCGGAGCCTTCCATGACCACCAGTGGCGTACGTCGGCCCCACATAATGCCACCCCAAAACATCAGGGAACCACCACCTTGCTGCACTCGCTGGACAGTGTGTCTAAGACGTTCAGCCTGACCAGGGTGCCTCCAAACACGTCTCCGACGATTGTCTGGTTGAAGGCATATGCGACACTCATCGGTGAAGAGAACGTGATGCCAATTCCGTGGGGTCCATTCAGCATGTTGTTGGGCCCATCTGTACCGCGCTGCATGGTGTCGGGGTTGCAAAGCTGGACCTCGCCATGGACGTCGGGAGTGAAGTTGCGCATCATGCAGCCTATTGCGCACAGTTTGAGTTGAAACACGACGTCCTGTGGCTGAACGAAACGCATTATTCAACATGGTGGCATTGCTGTCAGGGTTCCTCCGAGCGGCAATCCGTAAGTAGCGGTCATCCACTACAGTAGTAGCCCTTGGGTGGCCTGAGCGAGGCCTGTCATCGACAGTTCCTGTATCTCTGTACCTCCTCCATGTCCGAACAACATCGCTTTGGTTCACTCTGAGACGCCTGGAAACTTCCCTTGTTGAGAGACCTTCTTGACACAAAGTAACAATGCGGACGCGATCGAACTGCGGTATTGACCTTCTAGGCATGGTAGAACTACAGACAACATGAGCAGCGTACCTTCGTCCTGGTGGAATGACTGGAACTGATCGGCTGTCGTACCCCCTCCGTCTAATAGGCCCTGCTCATGCATGGTTGTTTACATCTTTGAGCAGTTTTAGTGACATCTATGAACAGTCAAAGGGACTGTATCTTGGATACAATATACACTGTCAACGTCTATATGCCGGAGATCTGGGAACCGAGGTGATGCAAAACTTTTTTTGATGTGTGTATTTGAACTTATCCGACCTCTATTATTATTATCATTATTATTCTTTCTTCGATTCGGCCAACTAGGGACCACGTCAGTTCAACTGTCTCTTCTTCCGAGCTCTAACTACCGCCCAGTGTTCCCGCATTCGTCTTCGGTGTTGTTCTTTTCTCTCTTGGGACCACGACTTCTCTGTCTTCAGCTTCGGCTTTTCATGGAAACCTTTGTGCGTACGTAGCCTTTCCTGAAGTGGAACACGCTCCTGGATATCTTAAGGGGAAATTTCTATTTCACGTAGATCTTTCTCAACTTCCGTAAACCATGCCCCTTTGGTTCTCTTATCTTGGAAGTACGTCAATATCCGTTTTGATATCCTGCCAGGACTCATTCGTGTCACGTGGCTATAAAAGGCAATCCTTCTTTTTCAAATCGTGTCACTGATCTTCTCCACGTGCTTGTACAATTCGTGGTTGTGACGCCTTCTGTACTCGCTGTTTTCTTTGATGGGACCCAGGATTTTCCTCAAAATCTTCCTTTCTTTAGCCTCTAGATTTTCCATCAGACCTTTCTTGTTCATTATTAGAGTCTCAGCCGCATACAGAGCCTCCGGTCGAATAACAGTGCAGTAATGTCCAATTTTGACGTTTAAGGATATCGATCTCTTATTGTAGATGTCTTTAGTCAGGTTGTATGCCATTTCCATTTTATTAATGCGTGACATCCTAGTCCGACCTCCAGTTCCCTGGGCGCTGATTTTATGTTTGTCATGAATTTTGTCTTCTCAAAGGATTATTATTATTATTATTATTATTATTATTATTATTATTATTATTATTATTATCATTATTTTTATTATTATTAAAATTGTATTCTAATAAATATTAATATTATTAATATTATTAATAATAATTATTATAATACAATTATAATTATTTTCACATCATTATGCCGTTCTGTGGATCGTGATTGAACTTATTTAGCCACTGTTGTTGTTTTCCTTCTTCCAAAATCTCTTCCTCTGGCCACTGCAAATCTCCTCCGTTCTTCCGCCCAGGATTTCTTGGTCCTCAGAGATATGATGTTTGTTGATTACTCCTAGCAATACCATGCAATGAAGGAAATTGGAGAAAAGTTTAATGTGGGAGTGAAGATTCAAGGAGAAATAATTTCAACTCTGAAATTTGCCGATGACATAGTCATCTTGGCCGACACGCCTGAGGATTTGAATGAGTTTTTGAATTGTATGGACTCCGTCTTGGGGAAAGAATTCATGATGAAAATTAATAAAATAATATAAAAAAAATAGTGGAATGCAGCCGAAATAAATCAGAATCCTCTATGGACATCAAACTGGCAGGTGAAAAATTAAAGGAAGTAGGAGACTTCTGTTACTTAGGAAGCAAAATAACCAGTGATGCACGAAGCAAAGAGGATATAAAAAGTAGGGTAACTCAGGGAAGGAAAGCATTTCTACAGAAAAGGAATCTGTTGACATCGAATATAGATTTAGGTATAAGGAAGTCATTTTGGAGCGTGGCACTCTATGGAAGTGAAACTTGGACTATTGGTGCAGCAGAAAAAAGGAGAATTGTAGCATTTGAAATGTGGTCTTACAGGAGAATAATGAAGATCAGATGGGTAGATAATATTACAAACGAAAAGGTATTAAGACTAGTGGGAGAGGAGAGATGTTTCTGGCGACTGCTAATGAAGAGAAGAGATAGGTTGGTAGGTCACATACTAAGACACCCAGGAGTAACAAGCTTAGTTATGGAAGGAAGGGTCGAGAGCAAGAACTGTAGGGGTAGTCCAAGGTTAGAATATTTTAAACAGATTGCCTCAGATGTAGGGAGTGGTAGCTATGTAGAGATGAAACGATTAGCTCAGGACAGGAGGGAATGGAGAGCTGCATCAAACCAGTCAAAAGACTGAAGACTCAAACAACAACTTACCATGCTATTTTTTAAACCACGGGCTAGCAACGGGGGGTATTTTGTGACCACCATAATAAATTCCTTTTGTGTGATTTGCAGTATCCATTAATCAACATATCTTGTATTTTCAACTTTAAATGAAGCAGTGGCTATGCTCGCTAAAGCGCGGCATTAGGTCATGGGGCCAAGCTCTCTGCTGACTCGGTAGACGCGTGGGTTCGAGCCCCACCGTCGGCCGTCCTTGAAATGGTTTTCCGTGGTTTCCCATTTTCAACACCAGGCAAATGCTGGGACGGTACCTTCTGACAGGCCACGGCCGCTTCCTTCCACATCCTTGCCCAGTTTCATTCATCTTCATCCATTCCGTATCTCATCCCGACGCGCAGGTCGCCCACGGGCGTCGACTTGAAAGACCTGCACTCGGCCTCTCAGGAGGCCACACGAAAAAAAAAAAAACTTTAAATGAAACTTGAATGGCAATCATGAAACTTAATTAACAACAGTTGCAAACAAAATCAAAAATTCATGAAAAACGAAGTTCAGAAAGTAAAATATTCGCCATTTTTAACACACGAGGAACATACGACTGTTCTTTACTGTGTTTTCCGCATGTGTACCTCTTGCTACCAGAACAACTTATGGTGGGTTTGTTAACTTTATTGTACTTTTGCCCTTACCACAGTGAACAGTATGACGCGGGACACGAACTACCAACGGGGGGTTTTCCGTTCCCACCAAAAGAAAATCGCTAGTTTCTTATACAAAATGTAAATGTGTGGTTAGGTAACCGGATTCAAAATAGGCAGTAACTTCCTGTGCAGTAAGCGTAGAATACTGGGTTATCCGAAATAACAAGAGGATAAGTGCAGAAAAAAGTAAATGCCTGTCTTTTACTAACAGCAGAAAAGGGACAATAGCTGATTATAAATTAGGAAACAAAATTATTCCTCGAGTGGAGTCATGCAGCTATCTCGGGATTGCCATAAATAAAAGGTTACACTGGGGTGAGCACGTTGAGAGCGTTGCTAATAAGGCACAAAAGTCATTATACTTTGTTATGAGAAACATGAAGGGTAGCAGTATTCAGGCCAAAGAATTGGCTTACAAATGTCCCCTGATACCAATTTTGGAATACGCCACGAGTGTGTGGGAGCCCTACCAATCAACTCTAATGAACAAATTGCAGATGGTGCAAAGGAAAGCTGCAAGATTCGTACTTGGCAAATTATCCCAAACTGATAGTGTCTCTGACATGTTAAAATCATTGGGTTGGGAATCCCTACACAGCAGAAGACATAAAAGAAGACTCCAGGAGATGTACAAAGCATACACAGGGGAGCAGGTCTGCATAATGCATGATCCAGATTATATGGGTAGGAGAGATCACGAATACAAAATTAGGCCCCTCATTCAAAAAACAAACTTAGCGAAGTATTCTTTTATAAACAGGGGTATTCAAACATGGAATGAGTTACCTGAAGAAGTCTTAGAACCTTTTCCTAAGAGTTTAAAAGTTTACAAGAAGAAATTAAATGTTGCATTCAGGGAACCCAGAGATACAGTATCATGGAGAGAAATTGAGATACAGGCAGCATGTAAATATCTTGTTACCATCAGGGTTTGCCTAACTGTAAAAGCACCTATTACTAAATAATAATAGTACATTATGCAACGAGCCTATAATGGCAATAATTAAGACACGAGTAAGTTTATAGAACGATCGTAGCGAGTTTTATAATTTCCTTACGAGTGTCTTAATACCCATTATAGGCGAGTTGCATACGACTGTTTATGTTCGACGATAAGTATTATTACTATTTTATGTTCGAACCTAAATATTCATAAATATCTCTCGCGATTTCACCAGTTTTATGTACTGAACAGAGCGCATGAGACGCAGAGAATGTCTTGTATTTGACCATGGCCTCCTCGATTACCCTAATATGACACTAGGCAACGAAGTGAAATTTAAATTAGAAGGTCGTGGAACTAGCGCAAATGCTATCGTTATCTAATTGGTCAAACAACCGTTTATTGGGCTGTGATTGGTGGGAGAAACTCTTTCATAATGAAAAATAGTGTTATAATGACCATCATTATGATACGGTTTTCTGACATATAATAGTCAGGGTCGAACATTAAATAATAAAAGGAATACCATGAATAAACCCTAAGGAATGGAACTGGTGGGCACGAAATACCGACCGTTGGTATTGCTAGGGTTAATATTCTGAACCCGACATGTCCTGTTTTTAAGTGGGCATAAGAAAACTCTCTTCTGAGGGAATATCAAAAGATAATTTCCACTCCAAAGCTTCCTATTCATTGTGACATACGTACAGTAAAGATAAGTCGCTTGAAATCCCGACGACCAGCCTTCCTAGCAGCCTACTCTACAATTAAATAATTTTCAGATTGACAACAAGTGGTCTGAGGTATGGAATAATTTATTCCATGAGAAATATGGAAACTTCACTGATCCTATCAAGAAACCAGCTGGCATAGAAGTACCTCGCCATATATGGAAATCTCTGAACAGGATTCGAACGGGACATGGGGTCTGCAAAAACAGCTTATACAAGTGGAACAAGGCTTTCTCGCCTCAGTGCGACTGTGGTTTTGCAAGACAGACCATCCAACATATTGTGGAGCACTGCAGCCTTCGAGCCTATAATGGGAACCTCAAAGAATTTCATGATGCAACGCAGCCTGCTCTTGATTGGATTTCAAATTTAAATATTACCTTGTAAATCTGAACAATTTATCTATTGAATATGTGTCTCCTCACTCAAAATTTATTTTAACCAGCATTACCCGTCGTGGCTTCGCCCGCGAATATTCTAGTTGTAAAGAATACACTTAGCAAAATCTCAATCATGAATGCTATGACTGATTTATCCTTGGTATGAATAATCAGACTTTATCAATTCAGCTACTGGTGCAGTGGTTAGGGTTTTGTCATTCTTACAGAAATAATTATTAACTAGCATTACCAGTCGCGGCTTCGCCCGCGAATATTCTAGTTGTAAAGTGTACACTTAGCAAAATCTCAATCATGAATGCTATGACTGATTTATCCTTGGTATGAATAATCAGACTTTATCAATTCAGCTACTGGTGCAGTGGTTAGGGTTTTGTCATTCTTACAGAAATAATTATTAACTAGCATTACCAGTCGCGGCTTCGCCCGCGAATGTTCTAGTTGTAAAGTGTACACTTAGCAAAATCTCAATCATGAATGCTATGACTGATTTATCCTTGGTATGAATAATCAGACTTTATCAATTCAGCTACTGGTGCAGTGGTTAGGGTTTTGTCATTCTTACAGAAATAATTATTAACTAGCATTACCAGTCGCGGCTTCGCCCGCGAATGTTCTAGTTGTAAAGTGTACACTTAGCAAAATCTCAATCATGAATGCTATGACTGATTTATCCTTGGTATGAATAATCAGACTTTATCAATTCAGCTACTGGTGCAGTGGTTAGGGGTTTGTCATTCTTTCATAGGTATATCAGAGCGAAGTTAGTTTTCTGGGAATAGCACAGACATTGTTAATTTTAGGGCCTTTAAATGTGGTTTTCGTAGACCCTTTATAGTCGGATGAAAAAGTCCTTTTGTACCACACTCACACGTGAAAAATGCGTGAAAAAATTCCAGAGTGCCCCTTGACCCCCTTAAGCGCATTATACTGTATGTACTGACGAATTTTACAGCTTAATTTGGTTCAGTGATAACCTTATAACCGTCAGGAAACTTTCACAGTAATGTAATAATTGGAATTGCATTGCGTCTTACAGAAATAAACGGACCTGTGAGATTCTGTTACCATGGTTACCGTGTTGCATTCTTTCTTTCATTATTTCATTGTAAATATACATGTTTTAAGGCATTTATTTAATTGTGAAGCATTTAAAGAGTAAGTGAGTGCGTTTCGCTTACGCATTGGGTTATGCTGAACAAAGAGACACTCAAGACAGTGTGGAAAGAGTACTTTGAGGATTTGCTGAATCCAAATGGTCATAGGGAGGAAGACAATGTATTGGAAGATACATATAAGATGGAGAAGACAACACAGGAATGGAAAAGGACCTGGCTTGGAGAGAACTGGAAATGGCTATAGACAAGATGAAAGGAGGAAGGGCACCAGGTGTGGATGAAGTGGGTGTTGAAATGGTGAAGGCAGCAGGGGAGGTTGGGAAACAGTGGCTGTACCGTGTGCTGAGGGTGATATGGAAGGAGAAAAAGACCCCAGAAGATTGGAAGAAAGGATTAATTGTCCCAATATTTAAGAAAGGAAGCAGAAAGGAGTGCAGAAATTACAGGGGAATCACACTCATACCTCACTGTGCCAAGATATATGAAAAGATATTAGAAAGTAGAATACGAGCCGAAGTGGAGAGAAAATTGAGAGAGGAACAGTATGGATTCAGACCTGGGAGATCAACAGTGGATCTCATATTTTCAGTGAGACAGCTCCAGGAACACCACTACGAATTTGGAGAGGATCTGTTGATGGCCTTCCTGGACATCGAAAAGGCCTATGATAGTGTGTGCAGGGAGAAGGTTTGGAAAGCAATGGGAAAAATGGGAGTGGAAAAAGAGACTGTAGGCAGAGTGAAGGAGATGTATTGTGGAAGTCTGAGTTGTGTGAAAGTTGGAGGGGAAAGAACAGACTGGTTCAGACAAATGAGTGGCCTGAAACAGGGTAGTGCGCTGTCACCCCTTCTCTTTATTGTGGTTATGGACGAGGTAATGACACGGATAGCAGGAAAGATAGGAGAAGATAAGATGAAAGCAATGGTGTTTGCAGATGATCTCATGGTCTGGGGAAACAAGGAGGAGGAAATTCAGGAGCAACTGAAGGCTTGGGAAGAAACAGTGGGAGAGTACGGATGGAAGTTCAACATCAGTAAATGTGAGATCCTGTTAACGACCAGGAAAAAGGACAGACCAATGAGTGGGATAACACTTGGAGGTGGACAGCTGAAGAAGGTGGAAAGTCTCAAGTACTTGGGAAGTATAGTGGAGGAAACTGGGAGAAATGACAAAGAGATTACGGAACGTGGCAGACAGCAGAAGCATTTCTGAGAAGCATTAGGAGCTTAGTGTGGAATAAAGATGTCCCACAAAAAAGCAAGGAAGTGTTATACAGAAGCTACTATATCCCAATACTGACCTATGCTTCAGTAACGTGGACAATGAAGAAAAGAGACATAAGCAGAATACAGGCAGGTGAAATGAAGTTCCTGCGAAGTAGGATCGGAGTAACAAGAAGAGACAGGGTGAGGAATGAAAAGGTGAGGGAAATGGTGAAAGAGGAGCCCTTGCAAGGTAGGATTGAGACATCAAGACTGAGGTGGTATGGACACTTAAAGAGAATGGATGAGAAGAAGATTCCCAAGAGGATACATGAGATGCAGATGCAGAAGAAACGACCAAGGGGAAGACCAAGAGATAGATGGCAGAAAGGAGTGGAGGAATGTGTCAAGAAGAGAGGGGAGGACTGGACCAGAGTGACAGCGGAGAGGTGGTGGGAAGAAAGAACTAAGTGGCGAGGCTTATGTTCCAAACAGACCCAGCCTGGGGCTGGAAACTGTACAAGATGATGATGATGATAACGAGTACTACCTGGGGGCACATCCCAATACTGTGAGAACCTCTTCCATTGTTCTATGTTACTCTGCTGCGGAATATGTATCCCCAGTATGGTACAAGTCAACCCACGCTCTAAACAATACCTGTCGCAATATTACCGGATGTCTAAAGCCTACTCCTTTGGATAAATTGTACAGTCTTGCTGGCATTGCCCCTCCTAATATTCGTAGAGAGATTGCAGCATAAATTGAGAAGAAGAAGGCGGTAACATCTAAAGCTCACCCTCTGTATGGATACAGGCCAGCTACTTCAAGACTCAAATCAAGGAAAAGTTTCCTCAGAACTACCGAGGCTCTTAAGGAGACACCTCAGCAAACCCGAATCGATCTGTGGCGTGCAAGCTGCAATCGGTACGAAGAATGGCTGACACCTAGTGACGAACTACTCCTGGTCATATGGAGAAATGGAGTACCTGGAGATCACTGAACAGATTACGGGCAGGCGTGACAAGATGTAAAAGTAACCTGCAACATTCAGTCCTCATTGTGTGAATGTGGTGTAATCCAGACTACGTCTCACATGCAGTTAGTCTACATAGTAGAAGAGAAAGCATAGGGGATTGGAAAAAGAAAGATTGCCCTTTGAGGCTTGTCGCCTGTCCCATCGCGGTCGCGATCTACCAGGCATCATGGGTATATATTAACATTGCTATATTATTATATATGTACACATATAAATATGTAGGCCTACATATATATAAAGGCACAGTACAAGATTTGCTTCAGGCAAAAAAAAATGCACTGGATGTCGCTAACTTCTGGGCAAAAGTAGTATAGACTCTTGTTGTTCAGTGTGACTTTGTATAAAATGTATTTAATCCAATAATAGTTTTAATGTATACATATAGGCCTATAGTATTAATACTTCTGATACGAATAAATAAATAAATATTTCAATGAATGATATACGGAACGTGATAAAAATCCTTTTGCTGCTGGTGAGAGAATACGGAGGTAGGTATATGTGCCCTGGTTTTGAAACCACTGATTTGCACAAAACATTTGCATCTACTCCGCATTTGTTCCTTTTTATTCCTCCCTGCTCTCAGCCATTCAAATGGCTACTTCGTCAGTTCGATTGGCCAGATATATCCAAAATGCATAATCACAGGCAGTTAAATAGTTTTTATGGATTTCCATGCATTAGAAATTCCCTCAGCTGGTATTACCGCTGCCGATAATTTGCATACATTTAATGCGCAACACATTCAGTGATCCTGTGTTTGGCCGCCCGGGATGGCGACCAAGCAATCAATAGCTTATTATCAGTTCTTAACTTGCAAGTCTGTGAATTTACTCCGCAGTGTTCTTTCTTTTTTTATTTATAATGGTTCATTCATCACAAACTCTCATCACATTTAAATAAATCAGTAATTCCGAAGAGGTTCTTTCTTCTTGAAGCTCTCTCTCTCGCGCCATCAGAAGACTGCTTACATAATTACTTGAAGAGCTTCCGCAAATGCTCTTTGTTTTTCTTGGAGAGCGCTACGTCAGGATCCGTGTTCCAAGACTTTGGTCTTGTCGCAGTTCACAGGTTGTTTCAAACTATTTTAATTACCAAGAAATAGCGCCACCTGCAATGTCGTCCTCCAAAACAGGCGCAATGCCTTCCCTCTTCCTTGTCTTCCCATCCCGTCTCATCCCTCATGAGGCCCCCTGTTCGCTTTGCAGGTGAGGCCGCCTTGGCGAGGCGCTAATCCCACCTCCCCAGTTGTATCTCACATCCTGATGTCAAGTTCCAGGACACTGCCCGTAGAGACGGTAAAGGTGGGATCCCTCGCTGAGTCCGTGGGAGAAGCCTACCTGCAGGGTAAACTGACTTCGAAAAAAAAAAGTTACAGTCAGTCGGAAAGACTATACTTTATATCATTTCAAATGACGCATGCTACAAATGCTACAAATGTTAGAAAGGCAGGAGGGCTTCTCGCTTCGCTCGAAGCCCCAGGACTCTTTCAACAGACTCCATTACCCATTAACTTAGGCTTCCCGCGCGGGGAACGGAGAGCGGGAGGTGCACTCTGCAGCATGACGTCACGCGCTCTCCGTCTCCGTATCGCATAACACCATAGCCCAGGAGTAAACTCATACTCGGTGCATATGCACTGAACAACATGATGACGTCATACGCTCAAGTGCAACCTTGGTACATATCCTCTCCGTAACCGTAACGCATAACGGTAGACCAAAGCATAACGATGAAGTCGACAAGATCATTTGAAATGATAAAAAAGTAGGTATTCACGTGTCCAACTGCAGAGCAATGACTTAGGCAATCATCACTAACAGATATGCTTTCAAGGCTTATTCTACCTGAAGGAAGCATCTAGGACCTATGGACATTTGTTTCATTTGTGGGGCTTGGATCGTGGTCATTTAGCCCAATGCATAGGCAACCCACATCACGTCATTTTTCTCTCATTGCCAAACTTTGTAGCCTATTGCCGATCATAGGCAACCCACACGCACGGACGTGATGTGGGTTGCCTATGCATGGGCGTACTTACTGTAGGCTGTACACTTTTTTGAAAAATTTTGGTCCCGTTTCCCAACCTACCGATGAATTTCTATCCAACCTGCTGTTTTTGGCTCCATGTCAGGCCATAAGCTTCATTTCCATCCAACTCTGAAAACTCTGCCATGACGCGTCCAGACAGGGAGGGTTGGGGGTGCAAAAATTTCGAATTTGGAGGAATGTCAATCATCGATCGGAAGGGGTTGATTTCGTGTCACCACTACTTCTAAGGACCTTTACAGCGATTAAGACCTCGTTTCAGCCCTTAAAAATCATACAAACGGGGGTTGCAGGGGAAGGGGAGGTGACAAAGGCACAGTTCCTTTTTTGAAACGGTAGGGGAAGACCCCCACATTCACAGCACTGATAAACATCTCGATTAAAACCTTCCTTAGGGGCGAATCGAGAGGGGGTGGTTTGGTCCCATGCCAGTTGAGGGTGTTAGGGGGTGTGGACATTGCCGGAGGCCTTAAGAACTTACTGCAATCAGCAACTGAGGACGGTGTGCAGGTTTTTATAAGGTTAAACACACCCGGTACCTTCTCAGACGCCCCCAATGGTATTCCATGTTTAGGGGATGATGAAGGGGGTTGAAAATGCCCAAACGTCAAATGTAACGATTTCTACGTGTTTGTGGAACCTTTAAGAGCAAGACTCATTCATTTTCGACTGGTTTGGCAACCTGCGACAAGTCCTGCAGCGTTTTGCGCAAACTTCAATTTGCGGTTTTCGAAAATGGGCTGGTTTTCGGGGTGCTACCCCGAAACTGCACAAGTTGGGGAGTTGTGCTGAAGCATATGCTTGGTAGGCGTCAGGACAAACGTCATACTGAGATTTCGAGCTTGTAGGTCAACTTTTCAAAATTTGGTGGCCTTTGAAAAAAGTGGTGCTTTATTTTTTTTTGAGCAGTATATAATGGTTAGGACAACCATTCTAGTACATTTTGTTGATAACTATCGTAGAAATGTGACTACAAACCTTCACTGAAATATATTTGTAAGTTCATGAGTTATTAGGGAAACGGAATGAAAAATATGAACTTACGGGAAATGAGCGACGAAAGTTTCACATGGTTGGGATGTTCTAAAATTCCCCTGACGCATAAACTCTTTCTTCCTCACCGGATTTGTCAGTGCTTTCCTACAGTCATAGTCTCTTATTTCTTTTAAAACTAGTTTTGTTTGCTAATGTTAACGAAGAGAAGAGATAGGTTGGTAGGACCCCCTGGAATAACTAAGTTCGTTATGGAAGGGAGGGTCGAGGATAAGAACTGTAGGGGTAAACCAGGTTAGAATTTGTAAAACAGATTGCCTCGGATTGTTGTTCTATTTGAATATGATATTTTTGAAAAATGTCATTTTTTGGAGCTTAAAGGTGTTGGTCCCCCCTTTGTAATCTGAATGAGTTTATTGAATAAATGGTTCCTGTGAACGAAAGAAAATTGTAGTGCCAATCACTTTTGAACGCCCCAAGTATTAATGTGTCGTACATTAAGCCTAAGTGATCAGGATCAAATTAAGTTCTCTTGACGATCGAGGTCAACCATGCGATTGTGTTAATCTCATGTAAATATTTTACAGGATTACTGAAACACCCATTTGGCCAAACTCGTGTTGACCGTCGGATATTTAATCTCAAATTATAATCGCCGCCTCTTCAAACACTAGAATGTAGTTTAATAATTACATTAACACCTACATGTTTCGTTATATCAATGGTGACTTCGTCAGCGCGAAAAATCTTAGAAGACTACGATATCTTAAAATAACTTAAAAAGAAATGGGTATCCTTACAATAAGTCATTAATTTAAATAAATAATAATAATATCGTATGGCCTCGGTTGCCGGGTGCAAGCTTTGTAATTTGACACCCAGAGGGTAGCTTGCATGTCGAATTTTGTTGTTCCTTGAATCACTATGAAAGTCAAGGAGGTTAGATATCTAAGATTCTTGAATACTATAGAGCTTTCTAGTAGAGAAATGAGAAACTTCGTGTTGGAGGAAACTCCCGAGATTTATTTTGCCATTACGAACACGGCCTACTGAATTCAAATGGGTTCTTTGACATGCCAACATCGTATGACATGCGTGTCGTACTTTTTCCGCCATTCAAAAAAATCACTTACCACGGCCAGGAGCGAACCTGCAGTCTTGGGGTTAGTAGACCGACACGCTATCCACTCGCCCACCGTTGGAAGCTATTTAAATAAATGAAAGGTCACAACAAAAGAATTAATAAATAATTATAGGATGTGTGAAATACTTGGTCGTACCACATCCACCTGAGATATCAGTCATTTCTATAAATTTAGGACATGGGAAAGGTTTGGTTCAGGATATAGAACGACATCTGTCGTTATTTATTTATCGTATGGCTTTTAGTGCCGGGAGTTTCCGAGGACATGTTCGGCTCGCCTGAGTCTGTAGCTGCTTCCAGTTGAAACCTTAGAGTAAGCTACAAGTCCTGTTCAATTTCAAGTAGTTCCAACTTTCGCCACCAGATATCAATGATACCTAGTGGTGAACGTTGGAACTTTGATAGAGCGTTCTGACGAAATCTAACCTAACAAATTTAGCTTCACACAAGTTTAGTCTGTGGAAGGATATTTTACATGCCATAAATCTATGACATGGGACCGCCGGCTTTACTTCCCCTTCGTAGGAAGACATACTGAAGGATTTTTAATGCTCTTAAAAAATCCGACGACTTCGGCCGGGTTTGAACCCGATATCTTGGACACAGCAGTTCATCATGCTACCAACTACGCCACCGAAGCCGCTATCTGTGGTTTATACATATTTATTAATCACAAGGTTTAACAACGTATCACATTCAAAACTGATATAACTGTCACTTCAATAAATTTTACACATGGGGCAGTTTGCATCAAGACACAGACCTGCTGAATAACATCTGTCGTTATGTTTATACGAATTAAACAGAAGGTTGTACAACTTATTAAATTTTGAAATGGTTAAAACAACCAATCTCGAATCTGTTTGAAGGTTATCTCCGTCCGCTGTTCAAGATGGTTGATGCTAATCTCTGAATGAAGCCAGCGGTGTTTGGGCTCCAGGTACGCGGTACATCAATGCGTTCCTTTACGTGGGTTGTGTTGATGTGTTGGGGATGTTTGCTGCCTTAGTTAGTAAGTTGTTTAATTGTATTTTATTTTGTTTGTGCAATCCTATTCGACAGCGATGATCTGCCTCGAACGACAAAATTTAAGTATCTTGGCTCTACGGTAACTGCTGAAGGTCGTCTCTCCGAGGAGGTCTACGTAAGAATTAATGCTGCGTGGATGAATTGGCGAGCAACGACAGGTGTCATGTGCGATTTCCAGATGAAAGACCACCTAAAATCGAAGATTTACCGCACTGTCATTCGTCCCGTGGCGCTTCATGGGACTGAATGTTGGCTGACCACGAAGGAAGCAGAACGTCGGCTAAGTGTCATGGAGACCAAGATGCTTAGATGGCCAGCTGGCATTACTAGGTTGGATCACATCCCCAATGTAAGAATAAGGGAACGATTTGGTACCGCGGCAATTAATAACAAAATGCGTGAGGGTCGCCTGCGATGGTTTGGGCATGTGCTACGGTCAGGAGCAGACACCATTGCAAAACAGGGCTACACACTAGAGGTCGCCGGGAGAAGACCAAAGGGGCGACCGAGACAACGTTGGACTGATACACTGCACAGGGATCTGAAAAGCGTTAACCTACATCTGGACATGGCCCATGACCGAGTAAAGTGGAGACAGCGGATTCACATAGCGGACCCTGCCACGAGGCGGGACAAATGCTAAAGAAAAAGAAGAAGAATGTATAGTACCGGTGCCCTGTCAGCCGGAAGCGGCGTTAATTCTTAGTGCAGGTTTGTAATTGGGGAGTAAATTGTGTTTATAATGTTAAATAGTGGGTTTTAAATAATGTAGTTGTGTTTGTATTAATTGGTTAGTAAATGAGGTGTGGATATAGCTAAAGCCCTGCGCGGATGCGGATATCCGCAACATTTTTCGCCATGCGGATATACTTGTCATGGCTTTGCGGATAGCGAATAAGCTGTGGACAATGCTTGGAGTAAATTCG
Source organism: Meconema thalassinum (assembly GCA_946902985.2). NCBI lineage: Eukaryota > Metazoa > Arthropoda > Insecta > Orthoptera > Tettigoniidae > Meconema > Meconema thalassinum. The sequence goes on along the minus strand of OX336388.2, from coordinate 2,134,678,579 downwards.
CGGATAGTTTCTAGAATTCAATCCGAACTTGTTGAATATCATGGGGAAAGTTGAGTAATGTGCGCAGCGGGTAATCGTGCGCACCTATGTTTTTCGAGTTGGTAGTACAACTAGTAACCCAGTTCACTGCTACCCTCAAGCTGTCATCGTACCCATCAGATAGGGACAGTCAGCATGATGCCAGTTGCTATGTGATAACCGTGAGGCTTGGATTTAGAAACTTAACACGTTGCATGTAATTTTCTGTAGCCAGCAAATAAGAAGGTAAGCCTACAGTTGTGATTCAATTATTTGAAATTAAATGTAGTTTTAAATGCCAGTGTTAACAGTGGTTGTGCATGTATTTATTTATCAATATACCGTAATAGATTAGTTTACCGGGATTCATTGAGTTACGTTTTAAAAGCAGAGTGGGGGTAATGGTGCGCAGAACATATATGATACAAGTAAATACAACGCGACATTAATGGCAAAATATTTCGTGTTTGTTCTCCAGATGCCAAGAAATTATAGGCGGAAAACGGAGAAAAACTCCCACCCAGCAGAAAATGTGCAGAAAGCTCTACGAGCAATTAGGGATGATGGAAGGAAAATAAGGGAAGTGGGGAGAAATTTCAACATTCCAGAGTCAAGTCTACGAAAGCAGTTGCTGCAAAATTGTCTTGCTCCACCTCGTCTACTCCGTAAAGCTGTTTTTACCAACGAAATGGAGTCTTAATTATCCGAATACCTTTTGACATTGGCAAAATTATTTTATGGCTTAACGCCCACAAAGCTTGTCAGACGGTCAGAGTTCAAGTTTGCAGAGGAGAATGAGATTCCCTATAATTTCCATAAAGTTAAAAGACTAGCAGGCAAATATTGGTTGTATGAGTTCTTGAAGAGATATCCTGCATTATGGTTGAGACAACCTGAAGGAACAAGCCTAAATAGGATTGCCTCCTTTAATGCTGACGAAACGAACATATTTTATTCTAATATCCAAAACTGCAGAATATTTGTATCATTGCATTGTTATGCTATTATAAAATGCATTTGAATATTCTAATATTAATGCTCAGTGCAAGTTTCAGCCAATTCACATTATATTATTATGACTTTCCAACACTCATCCCATGCGCATAATTTCCCAACCCATGTGCATGATTACCCTGCTGGGTGGGTAATCGTGCGCAAATGCATATTTGCGAGATTTCGAATTATAGTCCACCAAATTTAATTTTAAATTAAATTTGTTTCTGCACATCGAATATAGGATTACTAAGGCTCCCTTATTCATAACTGTAGTTGTGTTATCAATTATGAGACCATCACAAGACCGATTCTTGCTTAAGTGCGCACAATTCCCCCACTCTCCCTTATTAGGGCCCGGATGTATACGACATATCATATTTTTCCGTCATGTTTTTTCATGACAAATGTAAGATGATGATTTACGCTAATCGCATTCAAATTATGTCATTAAGCACAGTTAACACTCCGAACTGAAAAGGGTTGCAATTCTGGCTGCATAACATTCATTTTAGACATATTACATGACACACATAGCCTAAGGGTTCGACTTTCTGCTCAAATGTCTGAAAGATAAAGTATAAAGCAACTCATTGGACATATTATTGTAATGCCAGTAGATTCGGATAATAAACGTGAGGATAACAGTCGTGCGAATGCGGGGCGGCTGCGGATAAAAGTCGTGCGGATGCGGGGCGGATGCGGGGCGGATGCGGATAACAGTCGTGCGGATGCGGGGCGGATGCGGATAACGGCCGTGCGGATGCGGGGCGGATGCGGATAACAGTTGTGCGGATGCGGGGCGGATGCGGATAACAGTCGTGCGGATGCGGGGCGGATGCGGATAACAGTCGTGCGGATGCGGGGCGGATGCGGATAACGGCCGTGCGGATGCGGGGCGGATGCGGATAACAGTTGTGCGGATGCGGGGCGGATGCGGATAACAGTTGTGCGGATGTGGGGCGGATGCGGATAACGGCCGTGCGGATGCGGGGCGGATGCGGATAACAGTCGTGCGGATGCGGGGCGGATGCGGATAACGGCCGTGCGGATGCGGGGCGGATGCGGATAAAAGTCGTGCGGATGCGGGGCGGATGCGGATAACGGCCGTGCGGATGTGGGGCGGATGCGGATAACGGCCGTGCGGATGCGGGGCGGATGCGGATAACAGTTGTGCGGATGCGGGGCGGATGCGGATAACGGCCGTGCGGATGCGGGGCGGATGCGGATAACAGTCGTGCGGATGTGGGGCGGATGCGGATAACGGCCGTGCGGATGCGGGGCGGATGCGGATAACAGTCGTGCGGATGCGGGGCGGATGCGGATAACGGCCGTGCGGATGCGGGGCGGATGCGGATAAAAGTCGTGCGGATGCGGGGCGGATGCGGATAACGGCCGTGCGGATGTGGGGCGGATGCGGATAACGGCCGTGCGGATGCGGGGCGGATGCGGATAACAGTTGTGCGGATGCGGGGCGGATGCGGATAACGGCCGTGCGGATGCGGGGCGGATGCGGATAACAGTCGTGCGGATGTGGGGCGGATGCGGATAACGGCCGTGCGGATGCGGGGCGGATGCGGATAACGGCCGTGCGGATGCGGGGCGGATGCGGGGCGGATGCGGATAACAGTCGTGCGGATGCGGGGCGGATGCGGATAACAGTCGTGCGGATGCGGGGCGGATGCGGATAACGGCCGTGCGGATGCGGGGCGGATGCGGATAACGGCCGTGCGGATGCGGGGCGGATGCGGATAACAGTCGTGCGGATGCGGGGCGGATGCGGATAACGGCCGTGCGGATGCGGGGCGGATGCGGATAACAGTTGTGCGGATGCGGGGCGGATGCGGATAACGGCCGTGCGGATGCGGGGCGGATGCGGATAACAGTCGTGCGGATGTGGGGCGGATGCGGATAACGGCCGTGCGGATGCGGGGCGGATGCGGATAACGGCCGTGCGGATGCGGGGCGGATGCGGGGCGGATGCGGATAACAGTCGTGCGGATGCGGGGCGGATGCGGATAACAGTCGTGCGGATGCGGGGCGGATGCGGATAACGGCCGTGCGGATGCGGGGCGGATGCGGATAACAGTTGTGCGGATGCGGGGCGGATGCGGATAACGGCCGTGCGGATGCGGATAAGGGCCGTGCGGATGCGGGGCGGATGCGGATAACGGCCGTGCGGATGCGGATAAAAGTCGTGCGGATGCGGGGCGGATGCGGATAACGGCCGTGCGGATGCGGATAAGGGCCGTGCGGATGCGGGGCGGATGCGGATAACAGTCGTGCGGATGCGGGGCGGATGCGGATAACGGCCGTGCGGATGCGGGGCGGATGCGGATAACAGTCGTGCGGATGCGGGGCGGATGCGGATAACAGTCGTGCGGATGCGGGGCGGATGCGGATAACGGCCGTGCGGATGCGGGGCGGATGCGGATAACAGTCGTGCGGATGCGGGGCGGATGTGGATAACAGCCGTGCGGATGCGGGGCGGATGTGGATAACAGCCGTGCGGATGCGGGGCGGATGCGGATAACGGCCGTGCGGATGCGGGGCGGATGTGGATAACAGCCGTGCGGATGCGGGGCGGATGCGGATAACAGTCGTGCGGATGCGGGGCGGATGTGGATAACAGCCGTGCGGATGCGGGGCGGATGTGGATAACAGTCGTGCGGATGCGGGGCGGATGCGGATAACGGCCGTGCGGATGCGGGGCGGATGTGGATAACAGCCGTGCGGATGCGGGGCGGATGCGGATAACAGCCGTGCGGATGCGGGGCGGATGCGGATAACAGTCGTGCGGATGCGGGGCGGATGCGGATAACAGTCGTGCGGATGCGGGGCGGATGCGGATAACGGCCGTGCGGATGCGGGGCGGATGTGGATAACAGCCGTGCGGATGCGGGGCGGATGCGGATAACAGTCGTGCGGATGCGGGGCGGATGTGGATAACAGCCGTGCGGATGCGGGGCGGATGTGGATAACAGCCGTGCGGATGCGGGGCGGATGCGGATAACGGCCGTGCGGATGCGGGGCGGATGTGGATAACAGCCGTGCGGATGCGGGGCGGATGCGGATAACAGTCGTGCGGATGCGGGGCGGATGTGGATAACAGCCGTGCGGATGCGGGGCGGATGTGGATAACAGTCGTGCGGATGCGGGGCGGATGCGGATAACGGCCGTGCGGATGCGGGGCGGATGCGGATAACAGCCGTGCGGATGCGGGGCGGATGCGGATAACAGTCGTGCGGATGCGGGGCGGATGCGGATAACGGCCGTGCGGATGCGGGGCGGATGTGGATAACAGCCGTGCGGATGCGGGGCGGATGCGGATAACAGCCGTGCGGATGCGGGGCGGATGCGGATAACGGCCGTGCGGATGCGGGGCGGATGTGGATAACAGCCGTGCGGATGCGGGGCGGATGCGGATAACAGTCGTGCGGATGCGGGGCGGATGCGGATAACGGCCGTGCGGATGCGGGGCGGATGTGGATAACAGCCGTGCGGATGCGGGGCGGATGCGGATAACAGCCGTGCGGATGCGGGGCGGATGCGGATAACAGCCGTGCGGATGCGGGGCGGATGTGGATAACAGCCGTGCGGATGCGGGGCGGATGTGGATAACGGCCATGCGGATGCGGGGCGGATGCGGATAACAGTCGTGCGGATGCGGGGCGGATGCGGATAACAGCCGTGCGATGCGGGGCGGATGCGGATAACGGCCGTGCGGATGCGGGGCGGATGCGGATAACAGTCGTGCGGATGCGGGGCGGATGCGGATAACAGCCGTGCGATGCGGGGCGGATGCGGATAACGGCCGTGCGGATGCGGGGCGGATGCGGATAACAGCCGTGCGGATGCGGGGCGGATGCGGATAACAGCCGTGCGATGCGGGGCGGATGCGGATAACAGCCGTGCGGATGCGGGGCGGATGCGGATAACAGTCGTGCGGATGCGGGGCGGATGCGGATAACGGCCGTGCGATGCGGGGCGGATGCGAATAACAGTCGTGCGGATGCGGGGCGGATGCGGATAACCTTTTGTCTATCCGCGCAGGGCTCTAGATATAGCAGAAGTCTGCACTGGTTACCGACAGCTCGCACATTACTAATAGCTCGTGTAGAAGTTAGGTGAATTGAGTGCTCCCTCATCTTCTATTGGGATATTGCTCTGTGATTGGCTGATCGTAATTCGGCTTTATGGGAGGGTTGTAATTGTTAAATCGGGTTTTAATGAGTTTTAATTAATATTTGGGTGTTCCTGAGTATGACTATGATGATATTTTTAGTGAATTGTGGGTTTTATAGTTGGGTAGCGGTATCGCTTTCCTATTGGCTGCTGCAGTTCTGTGAGTGGTTATCAGATTTGCTTATTGAATGGGATTATTAATTAATAATTAGAATGTTTATTCTTTGTTTGTTGCATTATTAGAGGGTACAGAATATGACTGTTTAGTACTTATCGAATAAAGCTGATTTTAGAATTTACTTTAGATGCACGCCGTTCAAGCCTCGGCTGCGCCAATAGATATTAGTTGTTGGAAGGTTTTATAAGTCTGAGCCAAAACGGTCTCTCCTGTTATTTGGCATGTGACTTGCCTGTTTGTTGTTAAACGGCCCTTTGGGAGGTGAAAAAGGGGTTTTAAATAGTTGTCTGCGGTTGCTCGTAGTCGTAGTGGTTCGTATCGTTCGAAAGCTGGCTGTTAATGTGTGTACATTTACTTTATTTGGTCTGTGAGGCGCGGCATGTCCCTCCATAAAGTGAAACACCTGATGTAGACATACCCCGCCCCGGATGCCATGATTTATATTATAAACATCGTTGTTTTGGAGAATTTCTTAAACTACTAATATGTATTTTGATATTCGTTTCCTAGTGGAGTGTCTGTCAGGTTCATAGGCTCCCTGGATAAGTACGAAAGGGTTGGGATGATGTTGAGCTGCGTTGAAATATTTTCTTGTCAGTTTAGTCATGAAGTCTAGTAGATATGGGGTGTTTGTTCTATGATGTAGGTCTCGTATAGGGGTGTCTCTAGGGGTTTTTAAGGAATGTCTGAGGATTGTATTGTGTATTCTTTGTAGTTTCCTCATGTTGTCAATGGAAATGGAGCCTATTGCTGGTATGGCATATGTGATGATGGGTCTTATGAGTGTTTTATATGTTAGTGTGACATTTTTGGTGGAAAGTTTGGATTTTGCGTGAATAATGCGATAAAGTAATTTGATGTTCGTTTTGGCTTTTGTGATGGTGTTGTTAATGTGGGTCTGAATATGTAATCTTCTGTCTATAGTGACCACTAAGTACTTGATTTCCGGGGCCCATTGTATGTTATTGTTGAAAATACGTATATGCTGTAGAGGTTGGACGTATCTGTGTGTAAAATGAATCGTTTTGGTTTTGTTGACCTTAATTTGAATTTTGTTTCTACTGATCATGTTTGTAGTTCGTTTACGTGTTCTCGTAAGTGTCGAATGGCAAGTACTGTGTTATGTGATTTGGCTAAAATTGCTGTATCGTCGGCGAACACATGGGTGGATGTGTGATCCGATAATGAGATATCATTTACTGCCACCAGGAATAAAAGAGGTCCCATTATACTACCCTGAGCCACGCCGGATTGGATGTTCCTTCATGAAGAGTTTATATTGTTGATTGGAGTGTAGAATTGTCTGTCAGATAAGTATTGTTGTATTATCGTAATGTATGTTTAGTTTAATTAATTTTTGTAAAATTGATGGATGGTGTACCCTGCCAAAACCTTGCTGGATATATAAGGTGCGTTCAAAAAGTAACGTGCCGGAGGCATAATTACAGAAACCAGTACCTGTATGTTAGAAGCTGTTGAGGCACTTGTCCCACTGTGACACTAGGCGGTGAATGGCTGACTCATAAAATTCCCTGGGCTGCGTTGTGAACCAGTTCCACACGTAGCCTACAGCTGGACGTCGTCGTCCGAGGTGAATCGTTGGCCCCGCAGTGCCCTTTTCAGGGGACCAAACATGGCGTAATCACAGGGAGAGAGGTCTGGACTGTACGGAGGGACGCAGAGAACCTCCCATTAGAATTTCTGCAGGAGTGCCGCGACTGTGTTGGCCGTATGAGATCGTGCATTGTCGTGGAGCGACCACGGCGGCTATGGCGTTCACTGTCACTGGGCGGTCCTGGGTAATGAGTGCATCAACCAGCTGGACATTGTCATCGGTAATGCAGGGGGGGGGTGCCCCAGACCGGGCATCATCGGCTAACGACATCCGTCCTTCCCTGAAGCGCCTGTGCCACGCCTTGACCCTTGCAAGGGATATTCATTGTTCGCCGTACATTCGGCGACGAATGTCCGTTCCCCCTACTCCTTCCGCTATCGGAAACCGAACAACACCTCTTTGCTCTTCGGTTAACGCCTCCATGTCTCTGTTTGCAATGCGACTGGCAGCGTTGGACGATTGATGCATGCTGCTACTCACTTTATATCGTCACGTGACGTGAACGCGTGCCCTTTAGCGATGGGCTGTGATCTTCCACGCTCTGATCGGAACCACACCTCGTTACTCACGCCACGATTAGCCGATGTCGTCACCGGTTTGCGCATTCCAGCCTCCGGCTCGTTACTTTTTGAACGCACCTTATATAAGAAGTGGGCAACCGTGTGTTGATTGTGTTGATAGCCTTGGGTGATGTATTCCGTGACTCGTAGTAATTGTTGCGTAGTGAATGTTGAGTACGGAAGCCGAATTGGTGATTAATGTGTGTTTTAATTCGTGAGAGTAGTATTTTTTCGAAAAGTTTTGAGAGGTGATTAAGTAAACTGATTGGACGGTAGCTACTGGGTTTCCGTAGATTTTTCCCTTGTTTAGCAAAGCAAATTATTTTTGCTATTTTCCAATCAGTGGGAAAGTGTCTTAAAATGATTATGGCGTTAAATAGGCCTATGTGGAGTAAAAGGGAAAGGGTGGATTTTTTTTTTTAAATTAATGTATTTGATATTCCTTCTTTGCCGGGTGCCTTGTTGCTGTTTAAATGTTAGATGTGAGCTATTAATTCGTGTTTTGACATGAGTAGAATGTCGGTGCTGGCTGGTTGGAGTAGAAATTGAGTAGTTTCTGTGTGTATCATTTGGTCGTGATTATCGTCATGGAGGTGTACGTTAGGTGTAAATTGTCCCTGTAGGGAGTCTGCCATATGTTCGGCTTTGCCTTGATCACAGTATAGGTATCATTACAGTATAGACATTTAGGCAAAACCGGAAGAACTGATTAAAAAAACAATTGATAAGGGGCAGCACCAATTCACCTGTAAACCGCTTGGTAGCACCACTTATGGACAAACACATGATAAACAGCTGGGTGATCAATGTATATTTTATGTAATTTATTTAACTCGATTTCAACACACTAGCTCTCTTTATAATCAGATACCGTATTTTAAGAAAATAAATAACAAGAAAATAGAAAGTGTTAATATTACTGATTGTGAGTTTTAATTCTAAGAAGTGTGTAATTTAATGTTTAACACCACATTCCCTCAGTCCTGTGGCGTCGCATTGTGATTGCATCGTAACGATGAAAGGTTATGATGATATGTTTTGAATGATTAAAATAACACGATATATTTAAAAGTGTGGGGGAAATGTGGTTTTTGTTTTGTGAATTAATGGATAGGTGTTTGAGGGACTGATATTTCATGGGTATTAAAACCAGAATCATTCGGTGTAACGTTTGATACTTGTATTAGTGCCCCAATGCCCGAGGAAACCGGAATGCTGGTATGTCCTGTGTGATAAGAACTGCGCAAAAAATTACCGCAGAGATGTTGGTTTCCCACATTTCTACTATTGGTTAAATTGCATAATTATATTTCTGATTTGTTTTTAATAATTACTTGCAATGTTTTCTTCAGACAAAATCAACAGGCCGCACTCAATAATGAATATGTGTAGACTACTCTCTCGCGGATACATGGTGAACCGTCGCCGTCATGCGTGCGTGCGTTCGGAGCTACCGGTGACGGTCGTTTCAAAACCATGACGAAAAAATTACATGGTAAAGGCCTGATGTGTCCATATTTGCCGTGCACGGCTTTCATCACCTTGTCTGCCAGAGCAAGAGCTACCACCAACCAGAAGACCAGTGCATTTGAAATCTGTGTTACAAAATTTGAGATAGATATCACTTCCTTTACTGTGACAGAAGAAAAACCTCCCTAACTGGCTTTTGTCGAAGTAAATGTATGAAATCTGCACATTGTGCGTTATCTGTATTATTATTATCACTATACTGTGGCTTGATTGTACGTAAATAGTCGATTGTTGTTGTCTTCGAGAAGAGGAACCGGACAATTAATTTCCGTTGGAAAAATTCCGAAGTTTTCATGAAATCTGGTTTTCTTTAATGATTAATGCATATTTGCTAGGTAATTATATAATAATGGGATGTGTAAAATGAAACTGTAAATTTAACTACTTTCTAGTGCTTGACAAGGCTGCTGTTATAATTTGAGGTTAATATCAGTCAACACGGATACAATTTAACGCCATCGTTATAACGATTAATATCTATGCATTTTAAGTCAGATATTTACCATTCAATTAGCGATCAGCACTTAGCCATTGGACTGGAGACCTGCCTGCACTCTAGTGAGAGTTCAAGCAACTGCCTTGATAGACACAGTAGCACGGTGAGGACTGTGAGATTCAAGGCCAGAGGCTATTCTTTACTCATATTGGAGTTTGGTTGGTTGGTTCCTAGGTTTAGGGGCTGCGACAACGTGGTCACATAGCCCCGTGTACTTTGGGTGTGTGTAGAGCTGTCTGATAACCGGTGATTTATTGTGATCGCTGTGTTAGTCTGTGTTATCTGTTATTCAGGTAAGGACTAAAGACGATCAATTTCAAGTAGTAAGTTAGTTCCTCCTTTTGCTACCAAATGCTACTGTCAACGACACCTATCCGCGAACTTGGCTACTAGATGCCACCGTGACCGACACTTGGCGGCGAACATTGGTCTAATAGAGCGTTAATCTAATCTAATATAACCTAGAAATTTAGCTTCACACAATTTTAGTTAGTGGGAAGTTCTTTTATACGCCATAGATCTATAACATGGGCCCGCCGGCTTTACTTCCCCTCCGACGGAAGACATATTGAGGGATTCTTAACGCTCTTAAAAATCCGATGACTTCGGCCGGGTTTGAACCCGCGATCTTGAGCACAGCAGTTCAGAATGCTACCAACTACGCCACCGAAGCCACCTAAAAGAAAATATCAACAACCTGAAGAAAAATAGGCCTACTTGTAATTAAAATATTTGTTACGGATCGCTGGAGAGGGAGAAAATTAAAGGGTGATCACATGTTTCGCTTCTCAAGTGTTCATCATCAGGTCAGCGGCTTCGGTGGCGTAGTTGGTAGCATGCTGAACTGTTGTTCCCAAGATAGCGGTTTCAAATCCGGCCGAAGTCATGCGATTTTTAAGAGCGTTAAAAATCTCTCAGTAGGCTATGTCTTCCTTCGGAGGGGAAGTGAAGCCGGCGGTCCCATGTCATTAGATTTGTGGCATGTAAAAGATCCATCCGCAGACTAAACATGTGTGCAGCTAAATTGTTTGGTTAGATTTTGTCGGAATGCTCTATCGAAGTTCCAACGTTTACCAGTAGGTATCATTGATATATGGTAGCAAAAGTGAAGCCGGCGGTCCCATGTCATAGTTTTACGGAATGTTAAAGAATCTTCCACTAATTACACCTGTGAGAAGCTAAATTGTATAGGTTAAGAATGTAAACAATGCTCTTAGGTTCCTACGTTCGTTGCCAAGAGCCGACTGCGGTGGCGTCTGGTAGCTAAGTTCTGAACTAGTAGTCGTCGTCGGTGGCGTTTGGCGGCAAAAGTAGGAACTATTTGAAAAATTCATAAGTCTGCAGTCCTTACTTGAATTAAAAAACAGATAACATACACTAATACAGCCATCACAATTAACACCGGTTATCAGACAGATTCTACACACACCCAAAGTACACGGGGCTACATGACCGCGTTGGCACTGCCCCTAAACTTAAGAACCAACCAACCAAGACTCAGGCGAGCCGAACATGTCCTCGGACACTCCCGGCACTAAAAGCCATGCGATAAATAAATAAATAAATAAATAAATAAATAAATAAATAAATAATCATCAGGTCTCTAAGATTTTCGCATTTCCCAGTAAATGGGATTATTTTGAGTTGACCAACTAAAACGTTTCCATATGAATTCTCAATAATTATATTTGGATTGCAGCCAGTGGCCATAGCAGGGTATTTTTAATTGAACGCCCGAAGCCTCCCCAACGAGTGCAATTTTAAGTAGTTACAACTTTGGCTACCAGAGATGCCACTCTCACTGACACCTAGCGGTGAATGTTGAAACGAATTCTCAATAATGCAACACTGAAAAATGGCTTCAAATCTCTCAATTACCCTCAAATGACGTAACCGCATGCTCATCGTGGTTGTAACGGCCAACTGTTGTGCTTTCGAGCTGAGAGACTCAGATCTCGTGCAAATATATTTGTAGTCTAGTTGCCTAGAACGTTAGCGATTTGCAGTATACACTTATTTCAGCTATAGCCCTTTGTTATTCAGCTGCAGAATACGCCTGCCCTGTTTGGTGTCGATCTAGCCATGCTAATCAAGTGGATGTCGCCTTAAATGAGACCTGTAGACTAATTACAGGCTGTTTGAGATCTACACCACTTGACAAACTCTACTGTCTAGCAGGTATACCTCCTCCAGATATTCGTCGTGAGTGTGCATCCAGACTGGAGAAATCTAAAGCACAGAATCTGACAATCCATACTTTATATGGGTATCAACCAGCAACACAAAGGCTCATGTCAAGGAAAATCTTTCTCTATTCAACAGAAAGCCTTAGTGAATCACCGATGAACTTCAGAATGGACTCATGGCGTTCCAGATCCAGGCACCTCGCAGGATGGATGATAACCTCTGAGAGCCTCCTTCCAGGTCACCAAGATAGTTGGCCTACATGGAAGATACTGAACAGTTTGCGCTCAGGAGTCGGAAGAACAAAGAGCAACATGCAAAAGTGGGGATTTGCCTGTGACTCCACACTCTGTAATTGCGGTGAAGAACAGACAATGAGCCATCTTCTTGTCTGCAGGTTGTGCCCAACTACATGCTCTCCCCAGAATGTAACTGATGCTACCACAGAAGCATGTGAACTTGCCCCATACTGGTCAGGCCAAATATAATTAAATTCATATTTGTGTGGAACAACTTACTGTAATGTTTATCATAAATGACAATGTTTATAGTACCAGTTCTTGATTTTATACTTTTTTAGCCTATTTTCATTTTTTTAATAGGCTTATGAGATCACCTTTTGTCCGTGTGTGTGTGTGTGAGAGAGAGCTGTGAGTGTGTGTCCCCCTAATAACTTCTAAACGGCTAGAGCGATTTCAATGAAACTCGGTAAGTTCATAGCACCATTCCGAACGATCCCGACCATGTCCTTCAAATTTTGTTACGTCTCACCAATCCAACATGGCGGCTGTGCGAAATATTTCACCAGCATTCAATATCTCCGAAACTATTCCCGGTATCACTCAGGACTTTTTACGGTGATAAAGGGAACTACTAGAAGTTTACCTATGTAACTTTTGAAAAACTGGTAACTACAAACCCAACATAGCGGCCACGCGAATTTGCGACATTTAAATAGACGTTTCTCGCGATTTAACCAACCAAACGCAATAAAACTTGGTACAGTATACGTTTATTCACATTGTAATGCACCAACATCTAACTCAGTTCAATTGTTTACATAACCTCAAGATGGCGGCTTTGCGAATTTTAAATTTAAGTTTTTATTTCTTGTGTCGTAATCATGCGATCGATGTGCAAGATTGAATAATGAACCTACGCAATAATGTTCTTTAATTGTACATGACTCTATGGCCTATACATCTAACAATCCAACATGGCGACCATCCGAAATATTTAGACGGCTCTGAATATCTACGAATCTATTATAGCAATCAAACTAAATTTTTTAAGGTTCATAGGGGCTAAGAATTGAACTTCACCTACAGGACTTTAAATAACCTGGTGATCACAAATCCAACATGGCGGCGACGCGAAATATAAATATTTACCTGGACGTTTCTCGCAATTTAATCATCCGAGTGCAGTGAAACTTGGTACAGTAAATACTTATACGAATGTTAATCCACTGACATCTAATTTATTTCAATTGTTTCCATAACCACAAGATGGCAACTGTGAGAAGTTTTAAACTCTCGTTTTAACTTCTTGTGTCCTAATCATGCGATTGAAGTTTGAATGCTACACGTGCACAATAATCTTCATGTAACAGTACATAACTCTAGGACCTACATATATAAAATCAAACATGGCGACCATCCGAAAAATTTAGTCGTTTCTCAATATCTACGAATCAATTACAGCAATCAAACTGATATTTTGTATGTAGATAGTGGCAATTAACATAAGTAGGATATGAAAATAGGCTGTATAGTTCTTCATGGAACTACTTGTTATTTTTCATGATCACCCAAACTATTAGGGGCCGATATCCTGGATGTTAGGCCCCTTAAAACAACACTTATCATCTTCATCATCATCATACATAATATGTCAGAAAATAGAAAATCAATTTGTTAAATTCTTTGTGTTTCTCGAGATCTATGAAAACGTTGATCTTGGTTCACTGACCGCTGGTTATTTAGGAAGTCAAAGGCTTCCAGGAAGACGGCTCTCCCAATGGACTGCGACGAGTGTCGACACTTCTTTGCTCCATAAATCACCCCCCTGGCAGCAGTTTACCGTGGACCTGTTCGCGCATTCACAACTTTCTCCACCATTAATAACATTAAGAAGGGAAGGGATCTCCGAGCGGATCTAAGTAACGTAGAACATATTGGAAAAGTCTTCAAGAGCTCATGCAACTCGTAGCCCAATCCATGTCTGCGGTAAGAATACTCTTGCATGTCTAAAACCTCAACCAGGAGGAGAATTACAAATTATTTAGCGCTTGTGAAATAGTAAGATACTCTTAAGATATTATGTCGATAGGATTTTACCGTTGTTGCTGTAGTTAGTTGGGAGTGTGTTCAACCTGTATTCCTGTTATAATAAAATTTATGTTCGACCCTCACTATTATGTGTCAGAAAACTGTATCATAATGATGGTCATTATAACACTGTTTTTCATTATGATACAATTTCTCCAGCCAATCAGAGCTCGTTCATTGACCAATTAGGTAACGATACCTTCGCGCATGTGCTAAAAATCGAACATGTCGGGCATAAACACAACATCGAACTATAATAAATTACATACATGGAATACGCACCGTCCATATGGTCGCGTAAATGAACTGGCGAATATGAGACAAGAAATAGCACTGTACCTTAATATTACCAACACTAATTTCTACACAGCGCATTGTCTTGTTACGACTCCGGTGACAATATTTCTGAGGGGTGGCAGATGTAAACATATGGCCTGCATATGGCATTGCAAGCACACAGAGAGCATGCGTCGGTCGTTCAGAGATCTTGAAAGACAGAGATATCATACTTAGCGCTCCCTCACCGAACACAAAATTCAAGTGGCTGACTCTCAACAGATATTTATGAATATTTATGTTAAAACAGATATTAAAGTTATAATTATCGTCGAACATAACCAGTCGTATGCAACTCGCCTATAGTGGTAATTAAGACACTCGTATGAAATTATAATACTATTTTTCATTATGTAACAGTTTCTCCCACCAATCAGAGCTCAAGAAACAGTTGTGTGACCAATTAGGTAAGGATACCTTCGCGCATGCGCTCAAAATAAATTGCAAAACACACAGAGCGCATGCGTCGGTCGGATGGAGAGCTTGGAAAACAGAGATATCCTACCCAGCGCTGCACTCCGATCACAAAATTCTAGTGACTGAATCTCAACAGATATTTATGAATATTTATGTTAAAACATTGACTATAATAAAGTGATAATTATCGTCGAACATAAACAGTCGCATGCAACTCGCCTATAATGGTAATTAAGACACTGGAATGGAAATTATAAAACTCGCTTACGCTCGTTTTATAAACATACTCGTGTCATAATTATTGCCAATATAGGCTCGTTGCATAATGTATTATTTTATTCGGCGATGTCGATATGTAAATATTTTAAATCAGAGAACTGTAGGCTATCATAATGGGTGTCATTAAAGTAGTACTATTCATTATAACACAGTTCTTTCAACCAATCAGTGCTCAATATTTACATTCATTGACCAATTAGGTAAGGTTAGCGTCTGACTGCACTGAAAATCCAACATGTCGGACATGAATTACATGATATGAAAGTTTGCAATGAAACCTATATTGAATCAACCATTGTAGATACAATGCATAAACAAACCGGGCAATATTACAAAATAAATAGCACTGTATATTAATATCCGCAACTCCAATTGCTACGCCACCGAAGCCGCTCCCAGGAGTGTATTTACATCCCGCCCATTCATTGAGCATAACTGTGTTGACCGACTGAAAAGCAAATGACATTTCTGTATAGGTAACTCTGAAAGAATGGCTTCAAATCTCTACATTTTCGAATAATTTAAAAAAAATACTGTTCGATTTATTTTATTGTGACGTTTGAAGACATTTTTCAGTTTTGCTTAAGTAAACAAAAGTTTTGTGCTTTTTCAGTCGCTCAACACGAATGTACCCAAATAGAGCTGGGTTATGCCCTAATCCTGAAATAAAAATTCCTCTCGGCACGCCGGAAGTCGGAGGTAGATTTCACCGGGCAAACTAGGGGATAGGCTATAATAGGCAAAATATGCAGGTTTGGTTGGTTGGTTCTTAAGTTTAGGGGCTGCGACAACGCGGTCATGTAGCCCCAATATGCAGGTTTTCGTAGGAGGATCAGACCTCGTTTATTCCGAGAAAGTATTTTACAATTGGAGGTTAGTTAACATTTTTTTCGTCTTTCTATTCACATTTTTAACATTTTACTGTCTTATGGGGACGGTAACCTTCTTGTCATTTGGGGTTCATTTTTAGCCTACTTTCAATTTTTGCAAAAAATTGAAAGTAGACTTATGAGATCAACACAGGGCGAAAAAAGTGTGTCTGACTGTGTGTGTGTGTATGTGTGTGTGTGAGTCTGTGTGTGTGTAAGTCTGTGTGTGTGTGTGTGTCTGTGTGTGTGAGTGTGTGTACTCTGAATGTCTGTCCCCCCCCCTATCAATTCGAACACGTTGAATGCGAATTGAACGAAATTTGGTACAAAGGTAGCACTAGCAAAGGACACCTCAGAGTCGTGTTTTATATCGCCGCCATCTTGACGGAAACGTAAAGGCGGCCACACAAATGTTCAAAGCTTAAATCAAATTACGACTAACCTAATCATCCGATCTCTACCAAATCTTGCAACAACATACCTTTATAGAGGAAGCATCCTTTGACCAAATAACTAGGTCATTAGCCTAATAGTTTGCGGATGGCGGCCATCTTTGTGTGAAAATCGATTCCCCCTATTAATTCGAACTCGGTGCAACCGAATGGAACGAAATTTGGTACAGAGGTAGTACTAACAAAAGGCATCTCAGTGCCATGTTTTATATCGCCGCCATCTTGACGGAAACGTAATGGCGGCCACACAAATGTTAAAAGCTTAAATCAAATTACGATTAACCTAATCATCTGATCTCTACCAAATTTTGCAACAACATACCTTTATGGGGGGAGCATCCTTTGACCAAACTAATAGGTCATCAGCGTAATAGTTTGCGGATGGCGGCCATCTTTGTTTGAGAATCGATTCCCCCTATTAATTCGAACACGGTGGAACGGAATGGAACGAAATTTGGTACAGAGGTAGCACTAGCAAGGGGCACCTGAGTGTCATGTTTTATATCGCCGCCATCTTGACTGAAACGTAATGGCGGCCACATGAATGTTCAAAGCTTAAATCAAATTACGATTAACCTAATCATCCGATCTCTACCAAATTTTGCAACAACATACCTTTATGGGGGGGGGGGAGCATCCCTTGACCAAACTAATAGGTCATCAGCGTAATAGTTTGCGGATGGTGGCCATCTTTGTTTGAAAATCGATTCCCCCTATTAATTCGAACACGGTGGAACCGAATGGAACGAAATTTGGTACAGAGGTAGCACTAGCAAAGGGCACCTCAGTGTCATGTTTTATATCGCCGCCATCTTGACTGAAACGTAATGGCGGCCACATGAATGTTCAAAGCTTAAATCAAATTACGATTAACCTAATCATCCGATCTCTACCAAATTTTGCAACAACATACCTTTATGGGGGATGGGGGGGGAGCATCCCTTGACCAAACTAATAGGTCATCAGCGTAATAGTTTGCGGTTGGTGGCCATCTTTGTTTGAAAATCGATTCCCCCTATTAATTCGAACTCGGTGGAACGGAATGGAACGAAATTTGGTACAGAGGTAGCACTAGCAAAGGGCACCTCAGTGTCATGTTTTATATCGCCGCCATCTTGACGGAAACGTAATGGCGGCCACACAAATGTTCAAAGCTTAAGTCAAATTACGACTAACATAACCATCCGATCTCTACCAAACTTTGCAACAAAATACCTTTATGGAGGGAGCATCCTCTGACCAATCTAATGGGTTATTAGCCTAATAGTTTGCGGATGGCGACCATCTTTATGTCAAAATTGATTCCCCCCATTAATTCGAACACGGTGGAACCGAATGGAACGAAATTTGGTACAGAGGTAGCACTAGCAAAGGGCACCTCAGTGTCATGTTTTATATCGCCGCCATCTTGACTGAAACGTAATGGCGGCCACATGATTGTTCAAAGCTTAAATCAAATTACGATTAACCTAATCATCCGATCTCTACCAAATTTTGCAACAACATACCTTTATGGGGGGGGGGTGAGCATCCCTTGACCAAACTAATAGGTCATTAGCCTAATAGTTTGCGGATGGCGGCCATCTTTGTGTGAAAATCAATTCCCCCTATTGATTCAAACACGGTGGAAGCGAATGGAACGAAATTTGGTACAGAGGTAGCACTAGCAAAGGGCACCTCAGTGTCATGTTTTATATCGCCGCCATCTTGACTGAAACGTAATGGCGGCCACATGAATGTTCAAAGCTTAAATCAAATTACGATTAACCTAATCATCCGATCTCTACCAAATTTTGCAACAACATACCTTTATGGGGGGGGGGGAGCATCCCTTGACCAAACTAATAGGTCATTAGCCTAATTGTTTGCGGATGGCGGCCATCTTTGTGTGACAATCAATTCCCCCTATTGATTCAAACACGGTGGAACCGAATGGAACGAAATTTGGTACAGAGGTAGCACTAGCAAAGGGCACCTCAGTGTCATGTTTTATATCGCCGCCATCTTGACTGAAACGTAATGGTGGCCACATGATTGTTCAAAGCTTAAATCAAATTACGATTAACCTAATCATCCGATCTCTACCAAATTTTGCAACAACATACCTTTATGGGGGGGGGGGGGGGGGTGAGCATCCCTTGACCAAACTAATAGGTCATTAGCCTAATAGTTTGCGGATGGCGGCCATCTTTGTGTGAAAATCAATTCCCCCTATTGATTCAAACACGGTGGAAGCGAATGGAACGAAATTTGGTACAGAGGTAGCACTAGCAAAGGGCACCTCAGTGTCATGTTTTATATCGCCGCCATCTTGACTGAAACGTAATGGCGGCCACATGAATGTTCAAAGCTTAAATCAAATTACGATTAACCTAATCATCCGATCTCTACCAAATTTTGCAACAACATACCTTTATGGGGGGGGAGGGAGCATCCCTTGACCAAACTAATAGGTCATTAGCCTAATTGTTTGCGGATGGCGGCCATCTTTGTGTGACAATCAATTCCCCCTATTGATTCAAACACGGTGGAACCGAATGGAACGCAATTTGGTACAGAGGTAGCACTAGCAAAGGGCACCTCAGTGTCATGTTTTATATCGCCGCCATCTTGACTGAAACGTAATGGCGGCCACACGAATGATCAAAGCTTAAATCAAATTACGATTAACCTAATCATCCGATCTCTACCAAATTTTGTAACTACATACCTTTATGGAGGGAGCATCCTTTGACCAATCTAATAGGTCATTCGCCTAATAGTTTGCGGATGGCGGCCATCTCTGTGTCAGAATCGATTCCCCCTATTAATTCAAAGACGGTGAAACCGAATGGAACGAAATTTGGTACAGAGATAGCACCAGCAAAGGGCATCTCAGTGTCATGTTTTATATCGCCGCCACATTGACAGAAACGTAATGGCGGCCACACAAATGTTCAAAGCTTAAGTTAAATTACGACTAACATAACCATCCGATCTCTACCAAACTTTGCAACAAAATACCTTTATGGAGGGAGCATCCTTTGACCAATCTAATAGGTCATTAGCCCAATAGTTTGCGGATGGCGGCCATCTTTATGTCAAAATTGATTCCCCCTATTAATTCGAACACGGTGGAACCGAATGAACGAAATTTGGTACAGAGGTAGCACTAGCAAAGGGCACCTCAGTGTCATGTTTTATATCACCGCTATCTTGACGGAGAAGTAATCGCGGCCACCCAAATGTTAAAAGCTAAAATGTAATTACGACCAACCTAATAATCTAGTCTCTACCAAATTTTGCAACACCATATCTTTGTGTGGGAAACATATTCTGACAAAACTGCACCTCATATTCATGTTTAATATCCCTATTGCACGTTGTATTTCAACAAGCTACTACAACCAACATTCAATCATACTCCTTGAAAAGGACAAAGAGTTATAACAATACCCATGCATTTAGGAGAAAGTAGGCTATATGTCCTTTACTGAACATCTTGTTATACTTGTGATCACACTGTCCTTATGCAAGGTTTGGAACTAATGTGTAACTATCTAACAGTCTGTAACTTCTTCACGCAAAATTTTATCTCCCGCAGAGATGTTGGTTGGTTCCTCAGTTTAGGGGCTGCGACAAGGTGGTCATGTAACCCCGTGTACATTGTGTGTGTGTAGAATCTGTCTGATAAACGGTGTTATTAGTGATGAATGTATTAGTCTGTAATTCAGGTAAGGTCTGCAGACGGTCAATTTTAAGTAGTAGTACCTAATTTTGTACCAAATACTAACGTCAACGACACCTAGCTGTGAACTTGGCTGCTAGATGCCACCGCAACCAGCAACTTGCAACGAACGTTGTAACTTCCCCTCCGAAGGAAAGCATGCTGACGGATATTTAGCGCTCTTAGAAAATCCGGCGACTTTGGCCGGCTTTGAACCAGCGACCTTGGGCATAGAAGTTCAGCATGCTACTAGTTAGCCGCTTCCCTCATAGTCAGATGGAACAAGAAGTTCCGTGACGAACTAAAGAGCCTACTTTTCTTAAAATTAAGATTCATGCCATAGATTAATCTACAGTATATGAACCTATCTAGAATAATGACGAAATTAAGTGGGTAATATCGAAATGTCTTAATTAGTTCGAAATAATGTATACTAGGCATAATGTAGCCTAATAGAGCAATACAGTTGGCAGCTCTGTTGACTGAATATATTCTTACTTCCATCTCCTAAGGTACAGAATACAAAATGTGGTTGAAGTCCAAAGGACGTCACATGGATTTAGACATTGGATCTATTAGTACACGTAAAAGCATGTTGGCAACAATGTCATGCGAGTGCTGGTCAGAAATAATCTGAAATATTATATTTTTTGTGCCAATTTTGGATGAAATTCATTTGTTGGTATAGAAGTTACATGTATTTAAAAATTGGTCCTATCAGCAGGCTTAGAATCATGTTGGTAGAACTGACGTATATAAGTTACTCCAAATTAATGTAAAATGTCAGGTAATTTACGTGCGCATAGTTTAAAGCTGTCGGCTTGCATTCTTTCTGATATATTTGGATACAAAATAGAGAGCAATTATTAACAGTTGGCAGCCCTGGTGGCTCTAAAGAATACACTCAGTCATATCTGTTTATGTACACATATTACATACAAAATTTGGTTGAAATCCAATTGATAGTGTAGAAGTTATATGCATTTAATAATTGGAGTTATCAGAAGGCTTAAAATTATTTTGGCAACGCTGTCATGTATGGCCACCTGGAAATTAAATTGAAATGGTATTATCTACATGTGTGCCAATTTCAGAATAGCCCCGATGTATACCTTCCGAGATATCCAACATGGAGCTCAAATTTCGAGTGCGTTTTTTAGCAGTTGGTAGCACTGGCGTCTTTTACAAATATGGGCCTGAGATGTTCCGGTATACATCTTTACTCATACTAAATTTGGTTTCGATTGCTGCAGCCGTTTAGGAGTTGATATTGGGGGACACACACACACAGCCAGACAGACAGAAGGACAGACAGACAGACAGACAGACAGAAGGACAGACACATTTTGCCGGATATATCTCATAAGTCTACTTTTTCCTCATTTCTGAAAAGTGTGAAAAGTAGGCTAACAAGTAGTTCCGTGAAGAACTATACAGCCTATTTTCATATATCCTACTTATGTTAACTGCCTCTATCAACATACACAATTTCAGTTTGATTGCTGTAATAGATTCGTAGATATTAAGAACCGACTAAATATTTCGGATGGTCGCCATGTTGGATTTTATATATGTAGGTCCTAGAGTTATGTACTGTTACATGCAGTTTATTGTGAACGTGTAATATTCAAATTTCAATCGCTTAATTAGGACACAAGAAAAAAACAAGGAGATTTTAAAATTTTTCACAGCTGCCATCTTGAGGTTATGGAAACAATTGAAATAAATTAGATGCCAGTCAATTAACATTCGTATAAGGATTTACTGTACCAAGTTTCCCTGCACTCGGATGGTTAAATTGCGAGAAACGTCCATGTGAATATATATACTTCGCGTCGCCGCCATGTTGGATTTGTGATCACCAGGTTATTTAAAGTCCTATAGGTGAACTTAAGTTCATAGCCCCTATGAACATCAAAAAATTCAGTTTGATTGCTATAATAGATTCGTAGATATTCAGAGCCGTCTAAATATTTCGGATGGTCGCCATGTTGGATTGTTAAATATTTAGGCCATAGAGTCATGTACCATTAAAGGAAAATTATTGCCTAGGTTCATTATTCAAACTTTCACTTCGATCGCATGAATACGACGCAAGAAATAAAAACTTAATTTTAAAATTCGCACAGCCGCCATCTTGAGGTTATGTAAACAATTGAACTAAATTAGATACCAGTGCATTACAATGTGTATAAACATTTCCTGTACCAGATTTCATTGCGATTGGAACATTAAATTGCGAGATAGGTCTATTTAAAATTTTCTAATTCGCTTGGCCGCCATGTTCGTTTTGTAGTTAACCGGTTTTTGAAAGTCTTATAGGTGGACTTCCAGTAGTGCCCTTTATCTCCGTACAAAATTGAACGAAGTTAGATGTCGGTGCATTACAATGTATATAAACATATACTGTACCAAGTTTCATTGCGTTTGGTTGGTGAAATCACGAGAAACGTCTATTTAAAGGTCGCAAATTCGCTTGGCCTCCATGTTGGTTTTGTAGTTATCAGGTTTTCAAAAGTCACATAAGTGAACTTATAGTAGTTCCCTCTATCACCATATAAAATGTCAGGGTAATATCGGTAATAGTTTCGGAGATATTGAATGCTGGTGAAATATTTCGCACAGCCGCCATGTTGGATTGGTGAGTCGTAACAAAATTTGAAGGGCACGGTCGAGGTCGCCGGGAATAGTGCTATGAACTTTCCGAGTTTCATTGAAATCGCTCCTGCCGTTTAGATTTTATTAGGGGGGGGGGGGGGGACACACACACGAATCACACACACACACACACACACACACACACACACGGACAAAAGGTGATCTCATAAGCCTATTTTTTCAAAATTGAAAATAGGCTAAAAATGAATGTGATCTCGTCAATGGCGTTGTCTTGGCAACCTCTGATAGATCACCCCTCATCAATTTAAAAGCGTTGTTATGGTAACCTCTGATGGCACTTGACATTTTTTAAAATTCCGAAATCAATCTTCTCATCCCTTGGCGTAATGGTTGGTCATATCAAAAATTCTTTCAGACAAACGTTTTAGGTAATTATTAGGGGAATATTTTCCATTTCGTACGGTTTTGATATTGTGCCTATTTTGAGAGATATGATTAATGTTTCCCGAAAAACTCACTTTTTTTTCACCCCTTTGGTCAATGGTTGGTGCTATCAAAAAACTTATTTGACATACATTTTTGGCACTTATCCGACACATATTATGAACTTTGAATGGATTCGATATTTCACGTATTAAGAGAGTTTTAGCGATATTTCACTTTTTCGAAAAAAGCTCCCCATTTTCACCCCCTTCGACCGATTTTCCGATTAACGAACTCGAGCGAGATTTTATAGGGATACATATTATGTAAAAAAATCAAAGTGATTGGTGCAAAATTACGGCAGTTATCGTGTCCACAAGAAACTGATATATATATACATATATACATAAATTATATATAAACTTTTGAACTGACGGTGGTTTTGGGGTCTGGGGGATGTGAAACGCGAAGATATGTCGAAATTTTCCGGAAGTCGAAACATGGTACCCATTGCAATAGTTAGCTTTCTAATGAAATCTACCTAATAGCTTTCTAATGAAATCTACCTAATTACATGAAATTGTTCCACGGTATTTAATAGTAGTAGTTCTTCCTGTATTCAATTACATACATTATTAGCTAGATTTGGCAACGTCACACAAATAAACATGGCACTGACCTCAGAAAGAACGTAGGAACAAAACGGGGAGAAAGGAAAAACCAGTTACGCCCAGTTAACACCCAGGTAAGTCGACCATAATTGGTGCCAGAGTGAACACGAAACTGCTTGAAGTTCCAGTTAGGGAGACAACCGGATAAGTATCAGCCTGTATTATTACAGTATAACCATAGTTGATTTTTTATAACCATATAATCACCCCAAACAGACAAATTCCGGATTTTTATCACCATATTAGCATTTCACCTAACATTAGATATACTACTTTTAGCATACACCGACAGTTGCATTACGAACACTGCAACTAAGTAATTGTACATATTGTATATATTTTTCACCTGTATTCTCAAACATAGATGTTATAGCCTAAGTGTAATGGATCCCGATGATGATCGTTTGACGATCGAAACTGATCATCTTAGTGTAATTATTAAGCTCATGTAATTTATTTCAGGATTAGGGCGCATCCCAGCTCTTTTTGGGTGCATTCGTGTTGGCCGACTGAAAAGCACCAAACTTTTGATTTGTTTCGATTTATTTTAATAATCGACTAACCGAAATACTCCAGTACTTCGAATATTCGAATGATTCCAACAATGGAAATATTCTGACATTGTTCGAACTTTGTAATATTCAAAAACTACTAACATTGGAATAATTTATTCGAATTCAGAATTGGCTAATATTTCAAGTAGTGGAATTAATTGAATATTCGTTTGATATCTACAGCCGTAATGGAATGAAGCAGTTTAAATTGCATCTATTCACTACTCACACGCGGCTTTGGTGGTGTATTTGGTAGCATGCTGAGCTTCTATTCCCAATATCGCAGGATCAAACCTGGCCGAAGTCATCAGTCTTTTTATGAGCGTTCAAAATCCCTCAGCTTGCCGTCCTTCGGAGGTGAAGTAAAGCTAGTGGGCCCATGTCATATATGTATGGCATGATAAAGAACCTTCGACTAATTATACTTGTGTGAAGCTAAATTATGGGGTAGGTTTGACTAACGCTCTTAGTTTCCAACGTTCGCCGCCAGGTGCTGACTGCGATGGCATTTATTAGCCACGTCCGCAGCTAGGTGTTGTGGACGTTATGGGTAGATTATTAGCTTGGGAATAACCTAACCCCCAAGGGAAGATGATAAAGAAAAGTAAGTGGGTTTCGGACTGGAGAAAAAGGATGGAAAAATAGGAAGAGAGGCCAAAAGAAGTTATGATTTTAACTTTAAGTGTACTCAAAGGCAGCTGCCACTGCAAATCGGCTCTCCGATACCTAAAGTGGGTAGGGATCTGGGCAAAGCTAACGGGAAACGCAGCTGGAACCTGGACGGTTTGCAAGAAAGTGGCTTTAGTGTATTCCCTCTCAAGCATACATATGCCTACTATGGGGAAGGGTGATGGTCTGGCAAGACAAAGAGTAACAGATTTATTATGTATCTGTTGAAAGGAGTTTGTTTTTAAACAAGTAATTTGAAGAATGCCAATAATTTGAATCGGTTTCGATATTTTTAGTTTTTGAAATTGTAGAATTTCTAAAGAGCGACCAAATTCTTCCAAGAAGGATAGGGATAAAGCAATTATACCTTTGGGAATAATTTTTGGTAAGTGTACCAATAGTTGCATTTGGAAATGGCTAAGCTTTCACCCAGCAAGGAGCCGACTAAACGTTTAGGCAATGAGAAACACTTATATTTTGAAAAACCAACCATAAGTGTTGGAGAGAATCTCCACAAGCAGGAAGCTGGCGTAGCGAGCTATGCTTGCCTTACTGGCCCTTAGAATTAGCTATTAAAGCTAAGAGAGACTTTACCAAGTTACCAACTAAGAGTTTTTGCTCAAATGCAACAAGTGGTGAAAGCCCTATCAATAGATTTATTTGCATTAAGTGAGAAGAGTCAAGGAAGACAGGATCTTGCTTAACCGTTATGTTAGAGAAATGAGGAAACGGAAAGCAAATATTTGATTTATTTAACAATGCAAAAGGAAGTAGTTTTGGAACAAATATAATTTTGATTTTGTAACAAATTGGGTCACAGACCTCCGAAAACATCTAAAGCTTGTGCCAGGTAATTAACAATTCTTTTGGTTTCAAACATTTTATGTACTTTAAAATCTTCGTAAGATTTTGGAATGGCGAAGATAAAATGAAAAATTTAAAGATAACTAACGTAATTAAAGTTAGACAATAAATCAAGTACAAGGTGTGTACTTTAAAGAATTTCTAGGTAAATATCTTAGAAAAAGTAACAACTACAAAAAGCAGGAAGAATAAAAGAGAAGTTTCTTTAACTTCTCATATTTATGCTGAATTACTTTTAGGGATTATACAAATAGGGCAGGTCACTTATTGTGAAACCTGAAGAGAAAAATCGAAAGGTAGTTTCTAGAACTCCTATGCTTAAGTAGGGATCACGAGACAAATGGGGCAAGTATCCCTTTCGTGAAACCTAGAAATAACTCACTTATGAGTTGAAAGAATTGTATTCCCTAATTAGAAGGGATAAATAGTATAATTTAAGGCGTGTACTGGACACGAAGTTTTACAGACAAAGAGCAAAAAAAAAGGGGGAGGGCACTAATTGAGAGTGACACCTCATTGAAAAAAAGACCTAAAGTAACCGTTTTATTATTTTGGTTTGTTAGTAAAGGGTTTGGAAAAGATCAAATGGGATTGAGGATAAGTGTTCATGACCGTATTTATAGCATTCGGACGAACGCGACGTGGATGAAATGTTGAACAAACACTGTTTTCACTCTGTTGAAATAGATGAAAAGTTCACTGTAGTAGCACAAAAAGTTTATAGCAAAGAAAGTTATTGCAATGATGGAAAATAACTAGTTACACTAGATGTGCGAGGGTCTATTGCTTGAGAAACTTGTAGGTTATAGTTGAATGCACAGAAAAGAAATCCCAACGGAGGAAGAAAATTTAGTTATTGATTAGTAGTTCAAAAGGAAGATTCCTTAGTTTGAAAAAGTATTCCCACATCTGAGTGGAAAATACATGACAGTATGACCGGTAGTTAGAGTGCAAGTTCTGGAAGGTTCCAGAGCAATGATGACTTGTTTAAATAGGGTAGAGAATCCCTCTGCGGAAAGCTAGATTATATAGACAGTGGGTATTTTGGAAATATCCCTCGATGTGAGATAGCATCTTAGAAAATCTTTCATGTTGAAAGTTAGGCCTGATAGTTTAAGTAAGATCAAGAAGATCTCTTGAAAGCAGTTATTTTCACATGGCAACTTTCACTGTCTATAAATCCAAATAAAAGCATTGAGCCATTAAAAGAAGATGAGAATGAGGTTAAAACCTGCAGTCGGTACTTATCTTTGCTTCATGTAGTAGGCGATGATCCTTTAGACGGTTGATACTAAAATTCCAACATGGCGTTGAATTTAAAAGATTGCCTCTCGAGTTGAGGAGGCGAGCTCTAGTTAAGCTCTAACTGACTGAGTCGACTTCCAACGTACACGTGAGACACGCTCAGCAAAGCACGGAGGGACCAGGGAAGGGAAAAGAGTGGGGGTAGGAGACAAAGGAACACATATAAGAATAGGCAACATAACAGAAATAAATTTTCTCTTGATGAAATGGTCTTCAAAGAGTAGATAGTAGGCGAAACTAACGCAGCCTGGTGGGTGAAAAAGTAGACGAACTTCTCTTGATCACGGAGATGATAGCTGGCGATGGCGACGAGATCTGGTGGCTAGATTGTTAAGGAATTCCCCTTGTACAGGGAATAATTGAGGAACTTCAGAGATTCGATGCTAGTTGACGCTAGGTGGGTCATGGAAGATATATCTCTAGAACAGACTCACAGGTAACATAAGAGACATGACCAACAAGGAGAAATCAGAAGATCACTGTTGGTGTTTGAGAAAAAGGAAGGAATGAACTATGGCAAAGAGAAGCTAAAGCTTGCTCTATCTTACCGTGTATTCGAAAGAATACACCACGTTAGCATTTGGTAACAAAATTAGGAACTACTTTAAAAAATTAATCGTCTGCAGTCCTTCTACCTGCATCACAGATAACACACACTAATGCTGGCATCATAATTAACACCGGTTATCAGACAGATTCTACACACACCAAAAGTACACGGGGCTACATGACGACGTTGTCGTAGCCCTTAAATTAGGGAACCAACCTCACTACTCACAACAGAAGTAGCCTAAGTACACAATATTCTTGCCTAGAAACGTACGTAGCTTGATTATAAGCATAGGCCCACAGCAGAAGTTAAGCCTCCATGGCTTAGACGGCAGCACGCCGGCCTCTCGCCGCTGGGTCCGTGGTTCAAATCCCGATATAATATTAATATCGTATGGCCTCGGGTGGCGGGAGCAAGCTTTGTAATTTGACACCCAGAGGGTAGCTTGCATGTCGAATTTCGTTGTTCCTTGAATCACTATGAAAGCCAAGGAGGTTTGGTATCTAAGAACCTTGAACACAATAGCGCTTTCTAGTAGAGAAATAAGGAACTTTGTGTTGGCGGAAACTCCCGAGATTAATTTTGCCATTATGAACAGGGCCTACTGAATTCAAATGGGTTCTTTGACATGCCAACATCGTATGATGTGAGATCTGTGGTGGACAAAACGGAGGCAGACAGGTTTTCCTACAGGTACTCCGGTTTTCCCTGTCAAAATTCCATTCCAGCAACACTCTCCACTCTCATTTCATTTCATCAGTCATTCATTTAATCATTGCCCCAGAGGAGTGCGTCAGGCGTCGGCAGCCGGCACAGTTCATATCCTCGCCGCTAGATGGGGGCTTCATTCATTCCATTCCTGACCCGGTCGGAGCCTTGAAGCAGGATGTGGATTTTCATTTTTCCACAGCAGAAGACCGAGATGTATGACGGAGTATTGTTAACAGAATTGCGTGAACGGTCACGACGTTCGAAATCACACTACGACGGAGAATGTGGAGAAGAAGATTATCTGTGGTACACATTTTAAAGTAAGCCCCCTTAACTCTTTCAAACACATGAATTTGACAGGAATTCTGACCCTTAAGGCACAAGATAGTTATTTATTCACAATAACCTCCATGCAGACAATAGCCATTTAATTAAGGGGACACGGAACGAAAAATCATATTAAAATTCCATTATTTTAAATTTTGAATTCTGAATCTGTGTTAGCCACAATGAATTTGAACTTGAAAAAATATCACTCCAGTGAGGCACAGCAATCATTTTGTGATCCATTATCTCCAATACACTGTATTGAGAAATGATGTCCAAACAGCATTCAGTACAAAACTAGATTATATCCAGTCGAACAAGGATCCAAATAATATTGAAGACACTTGGAACCATTTAAATGTAAAAAAAAAATGGATGGTTGTTAGTAAAAACAAAGATGAAGTTCAGGGCATTCTTACACTTGGTAATGAAAGAATTGAAAGAGTTTCGTCACATAAATATTTAGGATGTTAAATCAATGATAACTGGGACTTAAGTCAAGAAATTCGCTGTAGAATTGAGCAGGCCAGAAGTTCTTTCATGAAAATGAGAAAAGTTTGATCAGCCGTGAGCTAAGTCTGTCATTACGCACCCGACTGCTTCGATGCTACGTGTTTAGTGCCCTGATCTATGGAGTTGAATCATAGACACTTACCGAGGTTTTAAGTACGAAACCGATAGCATTTGAAATGTGGACGTATCGCAGGACTTGAAGGATATCATGGACTGCTAAAGTCACAAATGTGGAAGTACTGCGGCGTATTAACAAAGACTTGGAAATTCTCAATATCATCAAAAGGAGAAAACTAGAATACTTTGGTCATTTCATGCGCAACAACAAATACCACCTCTTATAATTAATTATCCAAGGGAAGATTGACGGCATTAGGTGTCCAGGACGCAGACGAATATCCTGGCTAAGGAACTTCAACCAGTGGTTTGGACTTAATACAGTGTCACTGTTTAGAACAGCTATGGACACAGAGCAGATCATGCTACTGATCGCCAATGTTCTTGGAGGACGAGGCACTTGAAGAAGAAGAATCTGTGATCATTTCCCTATCCAATGGTGTATAAATTATGATAATGCTCCTGTTGAAAGTATTTGTAAGTATACTTTTTGGAAGATGATGCATAGGATCCAATTCTCGCAAGATAGGTTATTTGATAGTTAGAATGATAAAAGCTGTATTGTGTACTGTATATGCCAGGAGTAACCTTGTAACCACGTCAAATATAAACAAGGCAAACAAATGACAGTCAACAATCGAATCCCTGACAATGCATCCACAAAGAAATTCCACAACAATATATTTCCCCCCTCTATTTAAATTTACACCTCTCCAGTGTAAAACTGTGTTTGTGCTAATAAGAACCCTTCATTTTGATATATATATCGGTGTGGCATCATTTAACCAGGGATACATCACTAAATGTCAAGTACTACAAAGACTGAGGCTGAGCATTGTCTCTCATGCTCGGGACGCCATGCTGCGACTCGACTTAGAAAGATTCAGATGTGGCAAAATACCTGTCATAACTTTGGATCAGAAGGCCAGGCAAGTCAGGAGAGCTAGTGAGAGAAGGCTAAAGGACGAACTATAAGTGGTCATCGATAATCCAAGCAATGGAGCATGCATGCCCTAGTGCTGTGACTTTAAAGGCAATTTCCCGAAAGTTAGTTTTTTTAAATACATAAGGAACATTTTCTCCAGTTGTGTGAGATTCAGAGAATTCAAATTTTCAAGGTTCCTTTCCAATGTTATTGTATGCATGCTGAAAGAACTATAATTGCTGTAGGTCAGATATTAGGTATTTTAGGTATTTTAGCCTACTTTTTACATTTTGCAAAAATGAGGAAAAAGTAGACTTTGAGATCGGACAAATTTGTGTCTGTCTGTCTGGCTGGCTGTGTCTGTCTGTGTGTGTGTGTGTGTGTGTGTCCCCTCCCTATCAACTCCTAAACGCCTGCAGCAATCGGAACAAAATTTGACAGGAGTAAAGACCTATACCTGAATATTTCACGGCCATATTTGAAAATGATGTCAGTGCTACCAACTGCTGAAAAATCACAATTGAAATTTGAGATCTATGTTGGATATCTAGGAAAGTATGAATGGGAGCTATTCAAAATTGGCACACGTATATATAATAATATTGCAGTTTAATTTCCAGGAGGCCATACATGGCAGTGTTGCCAAAATGATTAATTGCCTTCTGATAGATCCAATTTCTAAATGCATGTAACTTCTATATTATCGATTAGATTTCAAGAAAATTTCGAATGTACTATGTGTACTACAACACATATGACTGCGCGTATTCCAAAGAGTCACCAGAGCTGCCAACTGTTAATAAATACTCTCACTATGTTTTAACTCTAATGTCAATATATCAGAAAGTATGCAAGCCAATAGCGCTAAACTTTGCATACGTATAGTACCTGGCATTCTGGATTAATTTGTAGTAACTAATATAGGCCTACGCCAGTGCTGCCAACATGATTCTAAGCCTGCTGATAGGTCCAATTTTAAAATGCATGTAACTTCTATACTAACTAATGGATTTCATTCAAAATTGACACAACAATAGATCATATTATTTCAGATTATTTCTGACCAATACATGTATTTCATTGTTGCCAACATGATTTTATGCGCGCTGTTAGATCCAACGTTTAACTAAATGTAACGTCCATGCTATCCATTGGACTTCAACCAAATTTTGTATTCTGTACCTTAAGAGATGGAGCTAAGAATATAAGTAGTGGAGTAGTACGGGTTCTGCTTCACTTGACACTCCTGTGCCCAATAAACCAACATGGCCGCCGCGCGAAGTTGAAACATTTAAATAGACTTTTCTCTCGAACCCATGGTCGGAGTTTCACGAATGAGGTGTTCATAGGACTTGAGGTGACGCCCCTTTGCTATGGACCACTCGTTATACTTTTGAAAAAAAAAATGAAAATTTTTGTTTTTGAAACTAGGTGATAGTTTGAAAACTAAACATGATAGAACGTTGTGCCATAGCTCAAACGAATGGTCTTTATGCCCTTTATTTTCTATAATGAAACTTTTTTACTTTTATGTTTTTTTTCAAAACACTCGAATTTTGAAAATCCTATATTTTGGAAACTAGGAACTCTACAAAAACGTTTATTTGACATAAATGAAAGGTCCCTATGCCCTCTACCCCCAAAATAAATTTCAAGTCGCTAGAGCAAAAATTTGTGTTTTGTAAGTAGTGGGGTAGTGAGAGAGCTGTCTACTAACTTATTGAACCCTCCTCGTATTTGCCCCGAAGCTGATATCTCGCTAACCAAACATGGGATTAGAACATACAGGGTGTCCTAGCACTCGTAGTGATGTCCCCTACTTTCCTATAGCCTCTTTATTTGATTAAAAGACCAAAACTAAAAGGTCATGTGCTTTTAATATCTCGCGAACCAATCATGCTAGAGGTGTGTTCGACAGGTCCAAGGACTCAGGGTGATGTCCTCTTTGCTATGGACTACTCATTGTAATTTTAAAAAAATTTGGGAAACGCGATTTTGGGGTAAACACGTGTTTTTTGTGATTTTGCCGATATCTCGTGAACCAATCATGCTAGAGGTGTGTTCGACAGGTCCAAGTACTCAGGGTGATGTCCTCTTTGCTATGGACTACTCATTGTAATTTAAAAAAAATTTGGGAAACGCGATTTTGGGGTAAACACGTGTTTTTTGTGATTTTGCCGATATTTCACGAACCAATAACGCTAGAGGCGTGTTCGACAGGTCCAAGGATTCGGGAAGACGTCCTCTTTGCTATGGACTACTCGTTATAATTTTTAATAAAATTGGAAACGCGATTTTGGGGTAAACACGTGTTTTTTGTGATTTTTGCCGATATCTCACGAATCAATAACGCTAGAGACGTGTACGAGGTGTCCTAGGACTCGGGATAACGCCCCCCTTTCGAGTGTGGTAGATATTGTTTTCCAAAAAATAATTCACAAAGGGCCTAACGCCATACACATTGAAAAAAAAAATTCTTTACCGTTACCTGTTTATAATGTCCATGAAGCGTGGTGGTTGAGAGAGACGATACGGCTGGGTGTGTGTTTCAATGAACCTGTCGCTGACCATGGTGGCTGTGTTCAATAGATCAATTGATATTTCGACGGGTCGATTTATGACAGAGCGAGAGTGCGTTTTCCTGATATTTTACCTTTGACGTGTAAACGGTGATGAAAACTTGGTTCTATGGTGGTCGAAGCGAGTACAGAAAACAAACTTACAGGAGGTGAAGGTCATTTGAGCTTATTGGAAGGCTCCGATCTGACTTGACAACAGGTGCAATGGAAAAAAATGACCAAGACGCTTGAAGGTGAAATAATCTGACCATTGTGCTGGCAGGGAAGTGCGAAAGGCGTGCACACACATTTGTGAAACCACAGGCACGCTAAATCAGTGACATCCTGTCTTGCTTCGTACGTGACAAAATGCAAGTCCATGTGACATTTGATCTACCGCAGGTGTTCACCTTGGACGTTATCTGTCCACGTGCGCGATAACTGTTAACAAGTCACATCCTGTTTTGCTTCGTACGTGACAAAATGCAAGTTCATGTGAAATTTGATTCGCCACAGGTGTTCACTTTGGGCGTTAGCTGTCCACGTGACCGATAACAGAATGGTCAAAGCGTGGGAAAAAATGATTATACATGCAACGTAGCATATATAAAGACATGTCGTTATCATTTCCACTCTCACTTGGGTGGACTATCTTTGAACACATTGCGTTGCGTGAAACACTTGGTCTTGTTTAACAGTTTTGGTGTTGGTGGAAAATACTTAACCTTGTTGTGGGGTAGGTATATACATATATATATTTATTCATTTATACATTTATTGATTAATATATATATTTACAAGCAATTATTTATTGATTAGGTAATTAATGATTTTATTTATTTGTTTGCAGATAACCGGCATACCTTACATGTCTGAGGGAGAAGAAACCATTGCACTTTTGAGCCCACTAGAAGGGAAGAACAACAAGTCACTGCAAGTAAAGGTGAGATGATTTTTTTAAACTAACTTGTTTCATTTTTTTTGTTTTATGTTTTATTTTATGAAATGTATATATTAACTTGAATTTAGGTATTTATAGCGGTTTATTTTATTTATTTTTAGAAACTTGGAAAGAATAGTCTTACCGACGTAGTAGTCGCTGAAAAAAAAACGAAACGCACTAAAGCGAAACCACTGCCAAAGAGTGAACTGTTTAAAACTCAGGTAAGTCCAACTTAAAAATGCTATTCCATTTTACCACTACTGAAAACTCGTAGACAAAAAAATTCATTACCTGTACATGACTGGGACAATGATTGCTTTCTTGATTAATGGCTATGTTGTTGTTGTTGACTGGGAAAAGTACAAGGCCATGTTGGATTTTCTAAAAATAAAAATAATAAATTTAATTTATGGGTGGTTCCCTATGGACTCAACGAATATTCACAGGTTTGAACATGATAATGTGAACAAAATGACATGACATTCATTTTTGTTTATTTATTGGTTAAAGGGAGGGTGGGGGAATGTAAATGACTGTAGCTTTATAAAAAAGAAAATAAG
Organism: Meconema thalassinum; assembly: GCA_946902985.2. NCBI lineage: Eukaryota > Metazoa > Arthropoda > Insecta > Orthoptera > Tettigoniidae > Meconema > Meconema thalassinum. Next base: position 2,134,644,122 of record OX336388.2, on the reverse strand, counting down.
TACATGAGTTACTGTTAGTGCCAACATACAGTTTATTTTTAATGGTGTTTTGATATATTAATGCCAATTAACGTTAACGTTTTATTTACAAGTATTGATTGATTGAGTGATGGGTTATTTTGTTTGCTTTTAGGTGTCGTCATGTGCCATTAACGTAATGAACAGACAGTGAACAAGCATGCATTATGCTTTAAAGTACTCTGTGCTCTTGTGCAATGTTAATAACTTACAATAAGAAAAAGTTTTATTATAACACATGGCGTTAGTACCAAATACAACAAGTGAGCAAGTTGGTTTACCACGTGGGATAAATTTAAAATCAGAACATGATCGATGGTTAACATTTGAATCCTGGCCTGTAGGCTTTTTGTCGACGCATGAACTTGCAAAAGCCGGTTTTTTTTTACTTGAACCGAGAAGATGTGGTGCGCTGTGTGTTTTGTCGTATTGAACTTTCACACTGGGAAGAAGGGGATGATCCCTTTAGAGACCATTTGCGATGGTCTCCTCACTGTCCTTACATGCTTGGAAAGCAAGTGGGTAACCTACCCGTGCATTCATTTTACCGAACCACAAGGCCTTTGGCTGCTACTTACGTTGCTGAATCACAAATAAATAATAATAATGATGTATTACCAGTCAACGGTAGTGTCGATATATGTGGTCCATATGCCATAGACAGTGTTGAATTGGCGTGTGCTTTTGAAAAATTGGGAGTTTGCAAGACTAAAGCACTAGCACACCCAGAGTACAGCTCTGTTGAAAAACGTTTCGAATCTTATAAAAATGTTTGGCCATTAATATTAAAACACCTTACCAAACAGCTAAGTGAAGCTGGATTTTTTTATACTGGTGAAGGGGATAAAACAATATGTTTTTATTGCGGATTTGCTTTAAAGGATTGGCAAATGACTGATGACCCTTTAGTGCAACATGCTCGTTGGTTACCAAACTGTAAATACATGGTGTTGCTTAAAGGTCAGGAATTTGTGAACACTATTCGTAAAGAAAAAGTGATTGCAGCACAAGACATAAAAGTGCCTTTAGAGTTAGAGCACGCGGAGCAAATACATAAGACTGAAAGAAAAGACTTGTCTCACGAACAGATACAAAAGTGTGACCAACAATTATGTAAAATTTGTTATCAAGATGAACTAGGTGTTGTATTTTTACCCTGTGGACACATGATAGCCTGTGTCAAATGTGCATTAAAACTTAACACTTGTGCTATATGCAGAAAAGTAGTATCTGCTACAGTTAGGGCATTTCTTGCATAACTAGTATAATTTATTCGCCATGCATAGTGCAAAATCCCTAATTGCACAATATTATTAAAACTGTTTTAGAGTGTAATAGATATGCTTTTGTTTTGTTTATAGACTACTACAATGAATGTTTTGAATGCTGTGGGACAATCATGTGGCTTAGAGACAAAGAAGCTCAGCGAATTGCCAACGCATATTCCATTCCGCATTATCAAGATTCGGAAATTGAAAACAGCATATGATGATCGTGTACTTTGTGTATGTGAAAACTTTGAGACATTTCTGCCTATACGGTTTAATGATATGTCGGAAAGTGTTTTTGATGAAGTCAATAATGCTGTGCAACCTGTACACTTAATTTATGAAGGTTTTAAAAACAATAGGTGCATGATTCGTTTTAATTAAATAAAAAAAGTCAAATAATATTGGAAGATATAAGTCATGACAATGGACTGAAAGAAAAAATATGTGTATAGAATAATAATGTCTTAGTGTTTAGTATTGTCTTAAAAATATTATCATGAAACCAAAAAATGTATATAAAGTTTGTAAATAAATGAAAATAATGGTACAATGTTGTTTTATTTTCTATAGAAGTCAGAATATTTAACATTGCAGAGTATACATGATTATGACAATAAAAAGCACACTTAATACAAGTCTTTGCCTTTACGATAGTGTGTTATAGTTTTAAAAACAAAGCTTGTTGTAGATCTTTTTTCTTCCACGGTAAACAATAGGCATGAAAACGTTATTGTCCTGTTTTGGATCATTATCACTATCATAATCATAAGCTGCATGATCTATATCACTATTATTATAATCACTATAATTATCCTCAACATTATCCTCAACATTACTAAAACCAGTTAAATATTCCTGGTCCTCTTCCTGTTCCTCTTCCTCTTTCTCTACAGTGTCCTCGTGTAGAGTCTGCGTGGCTTTTGATAATGTTAAGGGTTTTTTGAACATTGAATTATTTTCAATAGTAGTATTGTTTTGTAGCACTTGCTTTTTAACATTTTCATGATTTTCAGTTGACAGCAACAGTGTTTCATGCAGTACACTACATTGATGATCACTGACACTTAAAACCACACTATTTTTGCTTTTTAGCTCACTACGACATTGTTTTGAACGTTGTTTTGTACAACGCCAAATAACAGTTCCATTTTTATTGGTTCGTTTCACAATATATGAATATCCTTTATAGAATGCATGAGGCTTACCATACCTAGTCACAGATACTTCCATATCAACTGTCAAGCTTAGACTAAGCTCTAGTAAAGACAACTTGGTAATAAGAACAATAGATTAATGTGCGAGCATATATGGGTGCAAATGTGGGAGCAAAAAAAAGTGGGAGCAAAAAGTGGGAGCAAGAATTGGGAGCAAAAAAGTGGGAGCAAAAAGTGGGAGCAAAAATTGGGAGCAAAAAGTGGGAGCAAAAGTGGGAGCAAAAGTGGGAGCAAAAGTGAGTGTAAAAGTGAGTGCAAACGTGGGTTCAAAAGTGAGTGCAAAAGTGAATGTAAAAGTGAATGTAAAAGTGGGTGCAAAAGTGGGTGCAAGAGTGGGTGCAAAAGTGGGTGAAAAAGTGGGTGCGAAAGTGGGTGCAAACGTGAGTGCAAAAGTGGGTGCAAAAGTGAATGCAAAAGTGGGTGCAAAAGTGGGAGCAAAAAGTGGGAGCAAAAAGTGGGAGCAAAAAGTGGGAGCAAAAATTGGGAGCAAAAAGTGGGAGCAAAAGTGGGAGCAAAAGTGAGTGTAAAAGTGAGTGCAAACGTGGGTTCAAAAGTGAGTGCAAAAGTGAATGTAAAAGTGGGTGCAAAAGTGGGTGCAAGAGTGGGTGCAAAAGTGGGTGCAAAAGTGGGCGAAAAAGTGGGTGCAAAAGTGGGTGCACGAGTGGGTGCAAAAGTGGGTGAAAAAGTGGGTGCGAAAGTGGGTGCAAAAATGAGAGCAAAAGTGGGTGTAAAAGTGAATGCAAAAGTGGGTGCAAAAGTGGGAGCAAAAACTGGGAGCAAAAAGTGGGAGCAAAAAGTGGGATCTGAAGAAAGTAGGAGCAATTATGAGAGTAAATGTGAAAGGAGAAGTGGGAGCAAGTATGGGAGCAAATGTGAAAGCAAAAGGGGGAGAAAAAATGAGAGAAAAAGTGGGACCAAAAAGTGTAAGCAAAAGTGGGAGCAAATATGAGAGCAAAAAAATGTGGGAGCAAAAAGTGGGAGCAAAACGTGTAAGCAGAAGTGGGAGCAAATGTGAAAGCAAAAGTGGGAGCAAAAAGAGCGAGCAAAAGTGAGTGCACAAAGGGGGAGCAAAATGTGTGAGTAAAAAGTGGGGTCAAATGTGGTGTTTTACTAAAACAATCCCCCCTAACCTAACCTAACCTAACTTTACTCAACCTAATTTCACCTAACCTAACTTCACCCAACCTAACCTTCCAACTCTCAGATCAAAAATTAAATTCTGGCTATAGTCGCGTTGGAATCCAAAACCTCTGGGATAACACCCAAGTATACTAGCCACTACACCGCGAAATGGGCAAATTATCATGCAACACAACACAAAAATAAAAAGTTTTCTGTAGTGTAACTCATTGGCTGACAATCATAGTTGAGAATTCAAACCCAAGACCTCAGGACTTTAGTTTTGAACATTATCAGAAATATTATTCCATTTACATTTTGCTGTTGCTTATAGTTATAAGAGTTGGCATTAATATGGGAGCAAAAGTGAAAGCAAAAAGTGGGTGCAAGCATGGCTGGTTGTAGAGACTTTCATATCAACTAATACACATAAATTTAATTTTAGTAAAGTGACTTGGCTAATAATAATAATACTATTAACAGTTTTAAAAAAATTCAAGGGGATTGATATTTTTCAGGGTGTAATTTCCAAAGTACTGTCAAGAATAATAATTACATGAACAGATTCCAAGAACTCTAGAGTGCTTTTAAGGTTAATGATTGGCTAGGAGTGAGATAGAGCTAGCTAACCTAAGTTAACCTCAGCTCAGTAAACCTAACCTTGTCACATGGCATGTTCTACAAGTATAGACTTGCTTTGAGACTGGCTATGACGTCACAGATGAATGGCGGTGGGAGGCTGGCAAAAAGGACAATGTTTTTGGGTAATAAAAAGTCGTGTCCAGCCTCCCACCGCCATTCATCTGTGACGTCATAGCCAGTCTCAAAGCAAGTCTATACTTGTAGAACATGCCATGTGACAAGGTTAGGTTTACTGAGCTGAGGTTAACTTAGGTTAGCTAGCTCTATCTCACTCCTAGCCAATCATTAACCTTAAAAGCACTCTAGAGTTCTTGGAATCTGTTCATGTAATTATTATTCTTGACAGTACTTTGGAAATTACACCCTGAAAAATATCAATCCCCTTGAATTTTTTTAAAACTGTTAATAGTATTATTATTATTAGCCAAGTCACTTTACTAAAATTAAATTTATGTGTATTAGTTGATATGAAAGTCTCTACAACCAGCCATGCTTGCACCCACTTTTTGCTTTCACTTTTGCTCCCATATTAATGCCAACTCTTATAACTATAAGCAACAGCAAAATGTAAATGGAATAATATTTCTGATAATGTTCAAAACTAAAGTCCTGAGGTCTTGGGTTTGAATTCTCAACTATGATTGTCAGCCAATGAGTTACACTACAGAAAACTTTTTATTTTTGTGTTGTGTTGCATGATAATTTGCCCATTTCGCGGTGTAGTGGCTAGTATACTTGGGTGTTATCCCAGAGGTTTTGGATTCCAACGCGACTATAGCCAGAATTTAATTTTTGATCTGAGAGTTGGAAGGTTAGGTTGGGTGAAGTTAGGTTAGGTGAAATTAGGTTGAGTAAAGTTAGGTTAGGTTAGGTTAGGGGGGATTGTTTTAGTAAAACACCACATTTGACCCCACTTTTTACTCACACATTTTGCTCCCCCTTTGTGCACTCACTTTTGCTCGCTCTTTTTGCTCCCACTTTTGCTTTCACATTTGCTCCCACTTCTGCTTACACGTTTTGCTCCCACTTTTTGCTCCCACATTTTTTTGCTCTCATATTTGCTCCCACTTTTGCTTACACTTTTTGGTCCCACTTTTTCTCTCATTTTTTTCTCCCCCTTTTGCTTTCACATTTGCTCCCATACTTGCTCCCACTTTTCCTTTCACATTTACTCTCATAATTGCTCCTACTTTCTTCAGATCCCACTTTTTGCTCCCACTTTTTGCTCCCAGTTTTTGCTCCCACTTTTGCACCCACTTTTGCATTCACTTTTACACCCACTTTTGCACTCATTTTTGCACCCACTTTCGCACCCACTTTTTCACCCACTTTTGCACCCACTCGTGCACCCACTTTTGCACCCACTTTTTCGCCCACTTTTGCACCCACTTTTGCACCCACTCTTGCACCCACTTTTGCACCCACTTTTACATTCACTTTTGCACTCACTTTTGAACCCACGTTTGCACTCACTTTTACACTCACTTTTGCTCCCACTTTTGCTCCCACTTTTTGCTCCCAATTTTTGCTCCCACTTTTTGCTCCCACTTTTTGCTCCCACTTTTTGCTCCCACTTTTGCACCCACTTTTGCATTCACTTTTGCACCCACTTTTGCACTCACGTTTGCACCCACTTTCGCACCCACTTTTTCACCCACTTTTGCACCCACTCTTGCACCCACTTTTGCACCCACTTTTACATTCACTTTTACATTCACTTTTGCACTCACTTTTGAACCCACGTTTGCACTCACTTTTACACTCACTTTTGCTCCCACTTTTGCTCCCACTTTTGCTCCCACTTTTTGCTCCCAATTTTTGCTCCCACTTTTTGCTCCCACTTTTTTGCTCCCAATTCTTGCTCCCACTTTTTGCTCCCACTTTTTTTTGCTCCCACATTTGCACCCATATATGCTCGCACATTAATCTATTGTTCTTATTACCAAGTTGTCTTTACTAGAGCTTAGTCTAAGCTTGACAGTTGATATGGAAGTATCTGTGACTAGGTATGGTAAGCCTCATGCATTCTATAAAGGATATTCATATATTGTGAAACGAACCAATAAAAATGGAACTGTTATTTGGCGTTGTACAAAACAACGTTCAAAACAATGTCGTAGTGAGCTAAAAAGCAAAAATAGTGTGGTTTTAAGTGTCAGTGATCATCAATGTAGTGTACTGCATGAAACACTGTTGCTGTCAACTGAAAATCATGAAAATGTTAAAAAGCAAGTGCTACAAAACAATACTACTATTGAAAATAATTCAATGTTCAAAAAACCCTTAACATTATCAAAAGCCACGCAGACTCTACACGAGGACACTGTAGAGAAAGAGGAAGAGGAACAGGAAGAGGACCAGGAATATTTAACTGGTTTTAGTAATGTTGAGGATAATGTTGAGGATAATTATAGTGATTATAATAATAGTGATATAGATCATGCAGCTTATGATTATGATAGTGATAATGATCCAAAACAGGACAATAACGTTTTCATGCCTATTGTTTACCGTGGAAGAAAAAAGATCTACAACAAGCTTTGTTTTTAAAACTATAACACACTATCGTAAAGGCAAAGACTTGTATTAAGTGTGCTTTTTATTGTCATAATCATGTATACTCTGCAATGTTAAATATTCTGACTTCTATAGAAAATAAAACAACATTGTACCATTATTTTCATTTATTTACAAACTTTATATACATTTTTTGGTTTCATGATAATATTTTTAAGACAATACTAAACACTAAGACATTATTATTCTATACACATATTTTTTCTTTCAGTCCATTGTCATGACTTATATCTTCCAATATTATTTGACTTTTTTTATTTAATTAAAACGAATCATGCACCTATTGTTTTTAAAACCTTCATAAATTAAGTGTACAGGTTGCACAGCATTATTGACTTCATCAAAAACACTTTCCGACATATCATTAAACCGTATAGGCAGAAATGTCTCAAAGTTTTCACATACACAAAGTACACGATCATCATATGCTGTTTTCAATTTCCGAATCTTGATAATGCGGAATGGAATATGCGTTGGCAATTCGCTGAGCTTCTTTGTCTCTAAGCCACATGATTGTCCCACAGCATTCAAAACATTCATTGTAGTAGTCTATAAACAAAACAAAAGCATATCTATTACACTCTAAAACAGTTTTAATAATATTGTGCAATTAGGGATTTTGCACTATGCATGGCGAATAAATTATACTAGTTATGCAAGAAATGCCCTAACTGTAGCAGATACTACTTTTCTGCATATAGCACAAGTGTTAAGTTTTAATGCACATTTGACACAGGCTATCATGTGTCCACAGGGTAAAAATACAACACCTAGTTCATCTTGATAACAAATTTTACATAATTGTTGGTCACACTTTTGTATCTGTTCGTGAGACAAGTCTTTTCTTTCAGTCTTATGTATTTGCTCCGCGTGCTCTAACTCTAAAGGCACTTTTATGTCTTGTGCTGCAATCACTTTTTCTTTACGAATAGTGTTCACAAATTCCTGACCTTTAAGCAACACCATGTATTTACAGTTTGGTAACCAACGAGCATGTTGCACTAAAGGGTCATCAGTCATTTGCCAATCCTTTAAAGCAAATCCGCAATAAAAACATATTGTTTTATCCCCTTCACCAGTATAAAAAAAATCCAGCTTCACTTAGCTGTTTGGTAAGGTGTTTTAATATTAATGGCCAAACATTTTTATAAGATTCGAAACGTTTTTCAACAGAGCTGTACTCTGGGTGTGCTAGTGCTTTAGTCTTGCAAACTCCCAATTTTTCAAAAGCACACGCCAATTCAACACTGTCTATGGCATATGGACCACATATATCGACACTACCGTTGACTGGTAATACATCATTATTATTATTTATTTGTGATTCAGCAACGTAAGTAGCAGCCAAAGGCCTTGTGGTTCGGTAAAATGAATGCACGGGTAGGTTACCCACTTGCTTTCCAAGCATGTAAGGACAGTGAGGAGACCATCGCAAATGGTCTCTAAAGGGATCATCCCCTTCTTCCCAGTGTGAAAGTTCAATACGACAAAACACACAGCGCACCACATCTTCTCGGTTCAAGTAAAAAAAACCGGCTTTTGCAAGTTCATGCGTCGACAAAAAGCCTACAGGCCAGGATTCAAATGTTAACCATCGATCATGTTCTGATTTTAAATTTATCCCACGTGGTAAACCAACTTGCTCACTTGTTGTATTTGGTACTAACGCCATGTGTTATAATAAAACTTTTTCTTATTGTAAGTTATTAACATTGCACAAGAGCACAGAGTACTTTAAAGCATAATGCATGCTTGTTCACTGTCTGTTCATTACGTTAATGGCACATGACGACACCTAAAAGCAAACAAAATAACCCATCACTCAATCAATCAATACTTGTAAATAAAACGTTAACGTTAATTGGCATTAATATATCAAAACACCATTAAAAATAAACTGTATGTTGGCACTAACAGTAACTCATGTACTTATTTTCTTTTTTATAAAGCTACAGTCATTTACATTCCCCCACCCTCCCTTTAACCAATAAATAAACAAAAATGAATGTCATGTCATTTTGTTCACATTATCATGTTCAAACCTGTGAATATTCGTTGAGTCCATAGGGAACCACCCATAAATTAAATTTATTATTTTTATTTTTAGAAAATCCAACATGGCCTTGTACTTTTCCCAGTCAACAACAACAACATAGCCATTAATCAAGAAAGCAATCATTGTCCCAGTCATGTACAGGTAATGAATTTTTTTGTCTACGAGTTTTCAGTAGTGGTAAAATGGAATAGCATTTTTAAGTTGGACTTACCTGAGTTTTAAACAGTTCACTCTTTGGCAGTGGTTTCGCTTTAGTGCGTTTCGTTTTTTTTTCAGCGACTACTACGTCGGTAAGACTATTCTTTCCAAGTTTCTAAAAATAAATAAAATAAACCGCTATAAATACCTAAATTCAAGTTAATATATACATTTCATAAAATAAAACATAAAACAAAAAAAATGAAACAAGTTAGTTTAAAAAAATCATCTCACCTTTACTTGCAGTGACTTGTTGTTCTTCCCTTCTAGTGGGCTCAAAAGTGCAATGGTTTCTTCTCCCTCAGACATGTAAGGTATGCCGGTTATCTGCAAACAAATAAATAAAATCATTAATTACCTAATCAATAAATAATTGCTTGTAAATATATATATTAATCAATAAATGTATAAATGAATAAATATATATATGTATATACCTACCCCACAACAAGGTTAAGTATTTTCCACCAACACCAAAACTGTTAAACAAGACCAAGTGTTTCACGCAACGCAATGTGTTCAAAGATAGTCCACCCAAGTGAGAGTGGAAATGATAACGACATGTCTTTATATATGCTACGTTGCATGTATAATCATTTTTTCCCACGCTTTGACCATTCTGTTATCGGTCACGTGGACAGCTAACGCCCAAAGTGAACACCTGTGGCGAATCAAATTTCACATGAACTTGCATTTTGTCACGTACGAAGCAAAACAGGATGTGACTTGTTAACAGTTATCGCGCACGTGGACAGATAACGTCCAAGGTGAACACCTGCGGTAGATCAAATGTCACATGGACTTGCATTTTGTCACGTACGAAGCAAGACAGGATGTCACTGATTTAGCGTGCCTGTGGTTTCACAAATGTGTGTGCACGCCTTTCGCACTTCCCTGCCAGCACAATGGTCAGATTATTTCACCTTCAAGCGTCTTGGTCATTTTTTTCCATTGCACCTGTTGTCAAGTCAGATCGGAGCCTTCCAATAAGCTCAAATGACCTTCACCTCCTGTAAGTTTGTTTTCTGTACTCGCTTCGACCACCATAGAACCAAGTTTTCATCACCGTTTACACGTCAAAGGTAAAATATCAGGAAAACGCACTCTCGCTCTGTCATAAATCGACCCGTCGAAATATCAATTGATCTATTGAACACAGCCACCATGGTCAGCGACAGGTTCATTGAAACACACACCCAGCCGTATCGTCTCTCTCAACCACCACGCTTCATGGACATTATAAACAGGTAACGGTAAAGAATTTTTTTTTTCAATGTGTATGGCGTTAGGCCCTTTGTGAATTATTTTTTGGAAAACAATATCTACCACACTCGAAAGGGGGGCGTTATCCCGAGTCCTAGGACACCTCGTACACGTCTCTAGCGTTATTGATTCGTGAGATATCGGCAAAAATCACAAAAAACACGTGTTTACCCCAAAATCGCGTTTCCAATTTTATTAAAAATTATAACGAGTAGTCCATAGCAAAGAGGACGTCTTCCCGAATCCTTGGACCTGTCGAACACGCCTCTAGCGTTATTGGTTCGTGAAATATCGGCAAAATCACAAAAAACACGTGTTTACCCCAAAATCGCGTTTCCCAAATTTTTTTTAAATTACAATGAGTAGTCCATAGCAAAGAGGACATCACCCTGAGTACTTGGACCTGTCGAACACACCTCTAGCATGATTGGTTCACGAGATATCGGCAAAATCACAAAAAACACGTGTTTACCCCAAAATCGCGTTTCCCAAATTTTTTTAAAATTACAATGAGTAGTCCATAGCAAAGAGGACATCACCCTGAGTCCTTGGACCTGTCGAACACACCTCTAGCATGATTGGTTCGCGAGATATTAAAAGCACATGACCTTTTAGTTTTGGTCTTTTAATCAAATAAAGAGGCTATAGGAAAGTAGGGGACATCACTACGAGTGCTAGGACACCCTGTATGTTCTAATCCCATGTTTGGTTAGCGAGATATCAGCTTCGGGGCAAATACGAGGAGGGTTCAATAAGTTAGTAGACAGCTCTCTCACTACCCCACTACTTACAAAACACAAATTTTTGCTCTAGCGACTTGAAATTTATTTTGGGGGTAGAGGGCATAGGGACCTTTCATTTATGTCAAATAAACGTTTTTGTAGAGTTCCTAGTTTCCAAAATATAGGATTTTCAAAATTCGAGTGTTTTGAAAAAAAACATAAAAGTAAAAAAGTTTCATTATAGAAAATAAAGGGCATAAAGACCATTCGTTTGAGCTATGGCACAACGTTCTATCATGTTTAGTTTTCAAACTATCACCTAGTTTCAAAAACAAAAATTTTCATTTTTTTTTTCAAAAGTATAACGAGTGGTCCATAGCAAAGGGGCGTCACCTCAAGTCCTATGAACACCTCATTCGTGAAACTCCGACCATGGGTTCGAGAGAAAAGTCTATTTAAATGTTTCAACTTCGCGCGGCGGCCATGTTGGTTTATTGGGCACAGGAGTGTCAAGTGAAGCAGAACCCGTACTACTCCACTACTAATATATTCAGTCACCAGGGCTGCCAATTGTAGTTCTGTATTAGGCTACATTATGCCAGGTATACAGTATTTCGAACTAAATAGAAATGTCGATATTACCAACTTAATTTCGTCATTATTCTAGATAGATCCATATAGATTAATCATTGTCACGAATCTTAAATTTTAAGAAAAGTAGGCTCTTTAGTTCGTCACGGAACTTCTTGTTTTAATACATAAGGAACATTTTCTCCAGTTGTGTGAGATTCTGAGATGTCAAATTTTCAAGGTTCCTTTCCAATGTTATTGTGTGCATCTGGAAAGAACTATAATTGCTGTAGGTTAGATATTAGTTATTTTAGGTATTTTTTGCCTACTTTTCACATTTTGCAAAAATGAGGTATAAGTAGACTTATGAGATCGATCCGGGTAAATGTGTGTCTGTCTGTCCTTCTGTCTGTCTGTCTGTCTGTCTGTCTGTCTGTCTGGCTGTGTGTGTGTGTCCCACTATCAACTCCTAAACGGCTGCAGCAATCGAAACAAAATTTGGTAGGAGAAAAGATATATACCTGAATATCTCAAGGCCGTATTTGAAAATGATGTCAGTGCTACCAACTGATGAAAAATCGTAATTGAAATTTGAGCTCCATGTTGGATATCATGGAAGGTATGATTGGGAGCTATTTCAAAATTTGCACACGTATGGATATTAATATTTCAGTTTAAATTCCAGGAGGCCATACATGGCAGTGTTGCCAAAATGATTATAAGCCTGCTGATAAGTCCAATTTTTAGATGCATATAACTTCTACAATATCAATTGGAATTCAACCAAATTTCGAATGTGCCATGTGTACTGAACCCGAAGGTCTTATGCTGACTGATATCGAACGTGGATCTCAGAGACTGTGATCTCAGTATAAGGGTTCCACCAGGGAACGAACCCGAGATCTGCTGAGGGAGTTTCATGGTAAAAACCCCTAGAGAAATGGTTATATTTAATCACTGGTGTGATTACACTTGATAATGACATTATTTATCAAAATAATGCAGGAAATTGAGCGAAATACAGCATTATTAGACTACTTGAAATAGGCTATACTGGACTTGGAGCACGAAAAGTGCAGAGTTTGACGTTTAACTAATTGGCCCAGAATTGTGGGAGGTGCAGCATGGAGCCACGTCCATCTTGCTGACCTCGTTATGTCGTCTGGAGGAGGTTGGGGGCCTGAATAATGACCCAGTTTTTCCCCGACTGAGAATGGATGTAAGAAGGGGGTGGGAAGATCCCAAGGAAAATCATTGATTACTCATGATTGGAGTAACACAGTGACATGAGAGTGGCACACAGATGAATCTTTAGCCAGGAGGCTAATTTTAGAGCCTTTAATCTGCGAAATTGACGTATATTTAATGAAGTGCGGAAGAACAGGGACTATGGTTGTTCGCGGCTTGGTTTTAACAAGGTTGCCAGGGATTCCCAGGGAGATAGCGTCCCCACGCTATGGAGAAAGGAATTAATATTAATTAATTGGCCGAGCGATTCTTCAGCACGCAGACAGTTCTGGGATCAGTGAAGGAAAAGGAACCCGATGAGCATGGTTTCGAGACCAGAATCGTGCTGGGAGAGGAGTCGAGATAGCGCGGGAAAATTTAGCTCTACTTTTCGTGGGAATCCAATATAAGGGAATCGACCCTTGGCAGAGTCTCAGTCTTCACTCAGTTAGAACACAGTCATCACGGCAGGCGCACGCCAGTGTTGCAGCCAGTCTTAACGAAGTTTACACAGTTGGACATAGTTTGTCACAAAGAGTCGCAAACAGTCGTCGCTACACAGTTTTTGTTAGCAGTACGAACAATGTGTGTTCACTTAGGAAGCAACGTGTGAGATAAGTTGCAGAACTATTGTAAATAATAAGCTATGTAAAGTTATGCACAGTGTTAAGCGCAATGTATAAAATATTGACTGATCGTACATGTCTAATTACGATGGAATGCGCTAAAAGAAACCTTACGAAGCATTTGGTAATGTCTTTGAATACCAAATAATATCGCTCAGGACGGAAGTTAGCATATGTATGCGAATCAGGAAGATTACCGTAGGAGTATGGATAAACTGTTGGCGAATTCCGAGGGCAAGCGAACCAGACTTTCAATCAGGAGTTGGTAGGAGTACGGGAGATGCCGTCGACACCTGCATTTTGGATATCTTTGCTAGGGAATGTCAACCAAGGAAAAGTGTACGGAGTGACGTGTGTTATGTAAATTATATGTGAAATGTCTTTTAAATTAATAGTTTAATAAGTGTTTTAAAGTGTCATATGTGTTGGAAGCAATAGCTTCTTTATAGAAATGCAAAGTGTCGTGTGGTTAACGAAAAATATGTGTCAGAAAATGTGTGTATTCAAGATAAAAATGTCGCACTAAAAATCTGCTTATGGCAGGCGACCCGGAAGGATGTGAGTGGTTGGAACCACCGTGACGAGCCTTAAGATATGTGAGTACCCCACAAATTATGTAAGTAGAGATATAGGCCACTGCATGTAGTGTGATTTCAGAATTATAAAGATGCCAGTAAGAATCAGAGTAGGAGATAGACTCTCCAAGTTTACTCATTATTATGTTGATTTTAATAGATTTGAGATGTTATTTTGCATCAGTGGGTGGATTAATCGTTACCACTATGAATTAGAAATGGCAAATCAGTTATGTAAATGTCACGAACATGGTTGTTCGATTTGTAAGATGGAGTTGTGTCGGATTTTGGTAAATTTATGTCAGTGAGAATAATAATAATAATAATAATGAATATAAAGGTATGAATGAACGCATCAGGCAAAATGTTGTAAACAAGAAATATTTACGCTAAAGGCCAAGACTTATCGATCTAAGCAGTAAGATTATACAGTAAGATTACGTTACGGGATTAAGAAAAGAGTTTGATATCAGAATATATTTTATTAATGGGAATATAATTATGCCAGGAAATGGAAGAGCTTTTAGTGAATTGAATTTGCAGCTTATGTGAAAAGCTTATAGAGTAATTGATAGATTTATCTTGGTAATTATAGGATGCAGATCATAGCATTAGGAGGGACCAGGGTATCTATTCTTCGTATGAAATCTCGTATGCCGTGGGCGTAATGAGAGATGTACTTTATGCCAGAGCGTATATAGTGATATTGACCCTAGCTCTGATGATGGATATTTGGAATGTTCCGGGTTCGAATCCCGTGATAGGTGGGAGGAAAACAATGGACACCTCTTGCACACTATCTGATTCCCCGAGAACTATTTGTTGAGTGATTCGGCTCGTTGAAGCGAATCCCAGACGGCAGCATGGGCTGGCCGCAATATTTATTAAAGATACCGGTTACCTAATGGACTAATGTGTTATGAATCTCGTGCCTTTATGTTGAAATGGGCCTAGTTTGGAGCCAATTATTATATCCTCAGTGTAGGAGTAAATGTGAAAGCTCATCCAGAACCTATTTGCATAAGATTCAGTTTAAATCCATTGAGATATGTGTGTCGCTGGGACCACAGTGTTTGTCTTGTAAAATCTTTTACTGCTTGGGGAGAAAGCCTTCAGACAGGAAGCGAGGGGGAGGTAATGTAGGACCTCACTCCACTTCTATTGTGTACCGGCCGCTCGGGAAGAGGGTTCGGACGGTCAAGCGAACCGTAAAAACAAGTTTTAAAGGAACAGATTTTAGACCCTGTTAATGATATGAAATGAAACATTGTTATATTGAGCAATAAAGTCATGTGGTTTAAGAACACATTGATAATTATAGATTACCCTGATGGTTCATGATTTTAGCTATCTAACGAATGGTTAGACGTTGCATTTGTACTGTCACTGACATCTGTTTCTGAAGTGGGTTACCAGATGCCACAGGCTACGCGCGCAAAGGTAGTTTAATAGTACCGTCCGACACAGCGTTAACTAATGTTTTAAAAGGAAATCACACACGGCATGCAGTGGAACTATATAAATAGAGGAAGTGTAGGGGTAGCTTACATAATTATGGAGTTGTACGTAGACTGCTGTGCAACACCAGAATAGGCTAATGCATGGAAAGCATTTGGTGGGAAGAGAAAGATCAAAACACACACGATACACATTATTGTCAAATTAAGACAAGGTTCATGGAATAATTAATCTTGTAGAGTTAATGAAGTCACATTGGATGACAGAAGAATTAATGTACAGTTCGTTCTGAAGTTGTATGTGCATCAGCGCACTAGAGTACTTTGTAAAGTTCACATAAGGGTAAAGATTTGTGTTATAATATGATTATATTATGATAATATTATGTTCATATTTGTGGATTATGCAAATAATTTTTGTTTGTTTTGTTTTGTGGTTGTGGGATTTGTTTTGTTTGTGTGAAGCCATGAAGTTTTTACTGAATTAAAGTTTTAGAATAGTGTTGTGCCTTATCATTGTAGAGTTGATACCTTTTAGCCTCGAATCCAAAATATGCAACTGCTACAGTGGGAGAACGGTACACGCTCGAGCCCTGATGCTAGCTGGAGGCAGAAGCATATTTTCCATCGGGATTACTCACATGGGTACATGGAAATTGATGTCTTGTACAGTGATTTGAGCTATAGGTACAACTGAAGTCGGTCTAGATCTAATGCACACAAATCTATTAAAGTAACAATTAACATGAAGTAGGGAATGACCGCACCTAATTTCAAGCTAAGCTCCGATACGAACAATATAAATTTTGATGAATCCTCTTTAATTTATCATGGCCCAAGCAACGTGGAGCGGTATTAACTCACTATGGAACCGCCTGCGTTAGTGCAATATGAGCGATCTTGGCATTGCACGAACCGGTCATTGCATTTAATTATCATGTCGCCCGTGTGTGGGCAAAGCATGAGCATCACCTTTTGTATTTATCATGGCGCCCAACGTGGGGAATTCGAGAGTACAACCGAGACCTTGGAGGGTTGCTGCGATGTCTTAACGTGGACTTCCCATTAGTATTTATCATGTCGCCCGTGTGTGGGCAAAGCATGAGCGACATTTCTCTTATATTTATCATGGCGCCCAACGTGGGGATTATGGGATTTAGGGAAAACCCATAGATTTTTATGGTATTTCATGGGGAAAACCATAGTAATTGTTTTTTTGCCTCAAACTGTGTTTGAGTGATTTTTGAGTTCAGTAGGCTTTTGATGTAACGCAGAATCTCTCTATTGAGAAGAGGATTACCCAAGGGTACGAGCGTTACATACCAGATCCACAATTTATCATAATATTGACAGGTTTTGTACGACTTTACAATGTGTGTACAGTGTTTGATGTTTCTCTTCAAAACGTATCCACACATATTTCCAGGAAGCCTGCCTGCATCTCACAGTATATTATTGTAGAAATGTCATGTACAGAGGAGATTGTGCAGTTGATTGCAGGCTTAAGACAGCATTTTGACGCTGTTAACGAGCAAAATAAGCTGGAGGCTAAGGCTTTCCAGGAGGAAATAAACACTCGTTTAGATGCCAATCAGGAGGCAATTAACGTTAATCAGAGTGAATTGAATAATCGTTTAGATGCCAATCAGGTTGCACTGAATAATCGGTTAGATGCCAATCAGGAGCCAATTAATGCAAATCAGGTTGCAATGAATGCAAATAAGGTTGAATTAAATGATAAGTTAGGTCAAATGCAAGAGGTAATTAAGACCGAAGTAACAGAAACTGTTGTAAGCATTGTATCAGAAATGCAGGTTAAAACAGATAAACGTTTCGAGGCTATAGAAGCCAAGCTCGAAAGTAACTTACAAGCGTGTAAGCATGCTCAGGATGAAACCAACAGTAGGTTAGATGCGCTGTCCAATGAAATTAAGGATATTCAAATCCAAAATGAGGCGAATCTCGAACGCCAAGCGAAACAATTTTCAGAATTTACGAGAACGGTAGATCAGAGGTTAGAGGAGAACGACTCTAAATGGGACCAGAAATTGAAAAGCTATGCTAGAGCAATTAACGGTGACCTCAAGAAACAGGATCAGAACATATTAGATCAATGTCAGGAAATAAGCGAGATTAAGGCTATCGCTAATGAAAGTAAAGAGCTAGTAAGCAACGTGAAAGGTCAGATGGGCAAAGTTCATCAAGAACTGGACCAAGTTCAAAGCGATATTGTTATAGTTAACAAAAGGCAAGAGGAGAATAGAGGAGAGATCATCAAGGTCCGGAATGAATTGTCAAAAGTCAATGGACACATTCAAGAGGAAATTAAAGGGCTGAGAGAAGAACTCGAAATAAGAGAAGGCCAGAAGACAGAGGCAAGCGACAAGACCCTTGCTGAAATTATGGAAGATGTGGAGGATGAAATCTCCCATATCAAACAAAGTCTGAAAGAAGACAAGAAGAAAATATTTCAGATAGCTGAGGAGAATCGAGATAGACTTACCAGAATCGAGAAGGAGGTAATTACTCGACTTGAAAGAGCGGAGATGCGCCACAATCAAATGGAGACTAGGATAATCGCACAGGAGGAAACCCTTATGAAAAGTCCTAAGTCAAGTGAAGGCAGCATGGAAGATATGAGGAAAACATGGTGGGCAGACTTAGAAACCCAACCTATAATCAGGAATGCTACAGGCCCAGGCGAAAGTCCTTATATGACGCCAGGTGCACCACTTGCAGCATCAACGCCACATGAAAATGCTACGCACACACAGGTGATAAATATAATCAGGGCAAGCGAAGAAAAACCAAGGAAGTTCTCAGGTAGCAACTGTAATATGACACCAAAATATTGGTTGAAGGAAGTGTCTGAATATCTGAATGATGCGCGGATACCGCCAGAGCGCAGGCTACGAGCCATTGAGAAACTAACAGAGGGAGAATGCGCATTATGGTTTCGCAGTTTCCGGTATACTTTCGATACTATTGAGGAGTTTCGAGAGGCATTTTTGAAACGGTTCTGGGATCCAGCCACACAGCAAAATTTGAGACTGGACTTGTATTCCAAAAGATACAGTACCAGCAACCCAACGAAGTACGCGGAGTTTTTCATATCTCAGATGTGTTGTTTCAAAGAACTGGATCAGAAACCGACCGAGCTGGAATTATGTATTGCTATCGCCAAACAGCTTCCATACGAGATCCAAAGACTGCTAATCTCGGCGAATGCGAAAACGGCTATAGAAATGGAGGCAGTTCTTAGACAACTGGACCTCACAACAGCAAATACGATGCGTCAGAGTCAAACCGTGGAACAGGTACACGTGACCAACACGCAGACTGGCCAACATCAAGCTCCAAGGAACAACAAAGCTACGAGCACTGAAACACTAGATTCCAACGGACGTCAATGGGAACAGGAACCCAGAAGATGGCAGCCAAAGTACAAAGGGAATGCTAGTAGAGGAGGAAGAGGCCGAAATTCGTGGAATAGGCAGAATACCAGGGGTAGACCGTACCAAAACCATGGAGATAACAATGGCCAAGAAAGCAACAATAGAAATTGGAGACCCCAAGAAAGAAGAAGGAACTTCGATGACGAGGTAGAGGAACGATATCACGCTTCATTGCGATACCTCGAAGAAAGGGGAGATGAGCCCCAGAAACAACAAGTCCGCTGGCAAGAGGCTATGCTGAACAGGACATCACCAGACAGATATGGAGATGGAGCTAAGAGTTTGGAGCTACAGCGCAGCGAACAGGAGAGAAGAAACTCCAAGGGGACGGGCGCTGAAGAAAAAAAAACGCCAAAATTAGAAGAGTTCAAGACTGATGGATGGAAGTCTGTTAACATCATCAATTGGATAGCAAAACCAGAAGAGCTAATCGAGGATACAGGAGGATCACAGGTCATGGTCAAGAGAGAATTGCCTATTATAATTGTAAGAGTGGCAGGATTGAAAATAAGAAGTCTGTTAGACACCGGTCCTACAGTGAGCCTGATGACACAAGCTTTATTTAATGAAATAGCCCAGAGAGAGAATGTTTTGAGAATACCGATCTCTAGTGTCAAAATAAAAGGGATAATTCCAGACAGAACGATGATATGTAAATATCAGGTATTCCTAGATTTACAGATAGGAGGCTCTATTTTCTCACAGAGCTTTCTATTAGTAAATAAACTGCCTTATAACCTACTTATTGGGGCAGAATTTATAAGGGAATACAGAGTGATAATAGACCTAGCACAGGACAGGGTTATGTTCCATGTGAATGAGGAAGCCGAAGGCTTGGAGGTCGCACTCAATGACATTGAACCAGGGTCAAGTGAACAAGTATGGCATACATACAGAGACGTGGCCGAGGAAGAAGTGTTAGTTATTGAACAGTTAGAAGAAGAGCTGAAAACACTAGCCATAAATCTGGAGAAAGATTTGGAACCCGAACTGGAAGAATATATTTCGGAAAAACTAGAAGAAGCGAAAATTGGGCTAAAAGAGAAGGAAAATTTAAAGCAGTTATTACTGGAACAGAAGGAAGTCTTTGATTCGAGACCTGGTCGTATAAAGAACTTCACTTATGCTTTCCAAGTCAGTGATTGGACACCATTTAGGCAGAAACCCTACCCTATTGCTGAAAAGCATTATGCCAAAGTGAAAGAGGCAATTCAGGAGATGTTGGAGGCCGGTGTTATTGAGAAGACACCTTCGCCTTATGTAAGTCCATTGGTAATCGTACCGAAGACAGACGGGACTGTTAGGGTATGTCTGGACCTGAGATATTTAAATTTGAAGGTTATTCCGGAGTTTGACCAAGTGCCACCTATTAAAGAGATTCTCAGGAAGTTCAAAGGGAAAACTGTATTCACAAACTTGGACATCACATCCAGTTTCCACCATCTTTAATTAGAGAAGAAAACTAGTCTGTTGACAGGATTCATGTTTGATCAACACACATATACGTTTTTAAGGCTACCTTTTGGGTTGAAAACAGCTGGTTCAGCCCTGATAAGAGCGTTAGATCGCAATCTATCAGATGATGTGAAAGAGAGAACCATCAGATATGTAGACGACATTCTACTCACATCAGAATCTCTGGAGGAGCACATGAGAGACCTGAAGAAGTTGCTAGATGACCTACGAGAAGCTAACTTCAAGGTTGACATCAAGAAATCGCACTTCTGTCAGAGGGAAGTTAAATTCCTAGGGCATGTTATTGATGCAAATGGAGTCAAGCCTAATCCAGATAAATTGGAGGTAATTCTAAATTTCCCCCGACCCACGAAGGTTAAGCACGTCCGACAGTATTTGGGAGTAATTGGATTCTTTTCGAACCACTACCCAAACTATACTACGACAGTAGCACCCCTGCAGGACCTATTGAAGAAAGGCGGCAGATGGAATTGGACTGAGCAATGTCAGGAAGCATTCGTGAGGTCAAAATAAATGCTTTTGGAATATGTGAAACTGGGATACCCGGATTATACCCAGAAGTTCATCATACAGACGGATGCATCACTCATTGGGATTGGAGCGATGCTATTCCAGGAAAATGTTGACCAGCCTGAAAAGAAAGTTTTTATTGCCTTTATAAGTAGGAGGCTGAAAGCCCATGAGAAAAACTACACGATTACAGAGATAGAGTTGCTCGCAATTTTGTACGCGTTGCAAACATGGCATAAACTCGTGTACGGCTTTCAAATAGTCCTCAGAACAGACCATAAAGCTTTAACATTTTTGTTAAAGACAGACTTGTCTAGCCAGAGATTGACAAGATGGTCCCTGTATATTCAGCAATTCAATGTGGAAATAGAATACTGTCCAGGGAAAGAAAATGTAATACCGGACATATTAAGCCGTTACCCTAGAGAAGAGGAAGCGCTAGCTGTCCAGATTGAGAATCGAGATCAGAAGACGTTGGATGATTTGAGGAATCTTACCAACCTACAACGCGAAGACCCGTGGTTGAAGATGATGATCGATTACTTCGAGGGACGTTTAGCAAGGGGAACTGCAATATACAGAGAGGCTGAGGCATTGGCAACAGATTATGTATGGTATAATCAGATACTACACAAGTGGGATGATGTAGATCATACACGTCAAAGGATTGTGATTCCTGCATCTTTGCAGAGGAGATTGGTGTGGCTAGCACACAGAGCATTTGGACATCCAGGGATAGACAAAATCTGTGCTCTGTTGAAAGAAGCATTTACTTGGCCAAAGTTGAGAGAAACGGTGAGAAATGCTATTAGGACATGTGATCTATGCCAAAGGGTAAATCCAAATCCCTTTTTAATGAAACAACGACCTATACCGTTGTTACCGGAGAAGCCAAGGCAGCTATTAAGCATAGATAACTATGGAACATTGCCTAGAGCACGTAGAGGCAATAGACATATTTTTGTAGCCATGGATGTATTTTCGAAAATGGTGGTATTATGCCCCATACAGAAGACAAGTTCAAAGCAGGTATTGAAACGCCTGAAAGAGAGAGTTATTCCGATTCTTGGGAAGCCGGATAACATCCTCTCGGACCACGGAAGTTGCTTCACAAGTGCAGAATTTCGTCGAGAACTGGAAACTCTAGGAATTAGGCAGATTTTATCTACCATTCGCCATCCTGAGGCAAATCCAGTTGAGAGAGTAATGAGAGAGATCCAGAAATATATGAAGATCTACTGCAATGAAGAGAATTGGCGTTGGATTGAATTCCTAGAAGTAATTGAATACTGTATAAATAATACTGTTCACGAGGCGACAGGTCAAGTTCCCGTGACTCTACATTTGGATCAGAGACGGAGAGACCGTGGACTGGTGTCATTCCATTACCAGTAGACGCACAGCCAGGACGAGAATTGAGGATCCAACGAACCTTCGAATATCTCAAAGCACAGGCGGAGAGACGTCAGAGGAGAAATCGTGCGAAGAGGTATCACAGACCGCTTCTCGTCGGACAGAAAGTGTTAGTGCGGAAACCCGCCAGTTCAGATCCAGAGGCACGGAAGTATAAGAAGTTCATTTTTGCATATCACGGCCCGTTCGAGGTGATTAGAGACCTTCAAAACAATGCATACAGGATAAAGCATTTAGAAACTGGAAACGAGGTCATTATGAATGCAGCCAATCTAAAAGTTTATTATGCGCCAGAAGAATTCGACGAATAAGAAGAAGTATTAACAGCGCACACCCATATGAACGCGGATAGCGAAGTCAGACCTGAACGTTCACGCAGCGAGACGGAACGAGAAGCAGACAGCTTGCCCAGTCTAAGGGACGAACAACAAGAATGCCAGTGTCTGCGAGAATTCTACAAAGAAATGGTTGAAGCGGCGAGGGAGGCCGAGGCCATAAATGCAGCCCTCCGTCGAGAGAATAAACAGCTTAGAGAGAGCGCAGTGTGGAAGGGGGAACTGAACTAACCTATTCGCAGCCAGACGAGGTGAAGGACCCCAGACGTAAACACAGACAGTGGCAGACAGTCAGCTGGTTACTTAGAGAAAATCACTTGCAATTGATTTCTATAAGTTTTGCAAGGGGAATCTGAACCCGAGGGTCTTATGCTGACTGATATCGAACGTGGATCTCAGAGACTGTGATCTCAGTATAAGGGTTCCACCAGGGAACGAAACCGAGATCTGCTGAGGGAGTTTCATGGTAAAAACCCCTAGAGAAAAGTGTATATTTAATCACTGGTGTGATTCCAGTTGATAATGACATTATTTATCAAAATAATGCAGGAAATTGAGCGAAATACAGCATTATTAGACTACTTGAAATAGGCTATACTGGACTTGGAGCACGAAAAGTGCAGAGTTTGACGTTTAACTAATTGGCCCAGAATTGTGGGAGGTGCAGCATGGAGCCACGTCCATCTTGCTGACCTCGTTATGTCGTCTGGAGGAGGTTGGGGGCCTGAATAATGACCCAGTTTTTCCCCGACTGAGAATGGATGTAAGAAGGGGGTGGGAAGATCCCAAGGAAAATCATTGATTACTCATGATTGGAGTAACACAATGACATGAGAGTGGCACACAGATGAATCTTTAGCCAGGAGGCTAATTTTAGAATCTTTAATCTGCGAAATTGACGTATATTTAATGAAGTGCGGAAGAATAGGGACTATGGTTGTTCGCGGCTTGGTTTTAACAAGGTTGCCAGGGATTCCCAGGGAGATAGCGTCCCCACGCTATGGAGAAAGGAATTAATATTAATTAATTGGCCGAGCGATTCTTCAGCACGCAGACAGTTCTGGGATCAGTGAAGGAAAAGGAACCCGATGAGCATGGTTTCGAGACCAGAATCGTGCTGGGAGAGGAGTCGAGATAGCGCGGGAAAATTTAGCTCTACTTTTCGTGGGAATCCAATATAAGGGAATCGACCCTTGGCAGAGTCTCAGTCTTCACTCAGTTAGAACACAGTCATCACGGCAGGCGCACGCCAGTGTTGCAGCCAGTCTTAACGCAGTTTACACAGTTGGACATAGTTTGTCACAGAGAGTCGCAAACAGTCGTCGCTACACAGTTTTTGTTAGCAGTACGAACAATGTGTGTTCACTTAGGAAGCAACGTGTGAGATAAGTTGCAGAACTATTGTAAATAATAAGCTATGTAAAGTTATGCACAGTGTTAAGCGCAATGTATAAAATATTGACTGATCGTACATGTCTAATTACGATGGAATGCGCTAAAAGAAACCTTACGAAGCATTTGGTAATGTCTTTGAATACCAAATAATATCGCTCAGGACGGAAGTTAGCATATGTATGCGAATCAGGAAGATTACCGTAGGAGTATGGATAAACTGTTGGTGAATTCCGAGGGCAAGCGAACCAGACTTTCAATCAGGAGTTGGTAGGAGTACGGGAGATGCCGTCGACACCTGCATTTTGGATATCTTTGCTAGGGAATGTCAACCAAGGAAAAGTGTACGGAGTGACGTGTGTTATGTAAATTATATGTGAAATGTCTTTTAAATTAATAGTTTAATAAGTGTTTTAAAGTGTCATATGTGTTGGAAGCAATAGCTTCTTTATAGAAATGCAAAGTGTCGTGTGGTTAACGAAAAATATGTGTCAGAAAATGTGTGTATTCAAGATAAAAATGTCGCACTAAAAATCTGCTTATGGCAGGCGACCCGGAAGGATGTGAGTGGTTGGAACCACCGTGACGAGCCTTAAGATATGTGAGTACCCCACAAATTATGTAAGTAGAGATATAGGCCACTGCATGTAGTGTGATTTCAGAATTATAAAGATGCCAGTAAGAATCAGAGTAGGAGATAGACTCTCCAAGTTTACTCATTATTATGTTGATTTTAATAGATTTGAGATGTTATTTTGCATCAGTGGGTGGATTAATCGTTACCACTATGAATTAGAAATGGCAAATCAGTTATGTAAATGTCACGAACATGGTTGTTCGATTTGTAAGATGGAGTTGTGTCGGATTTTGGTAAATTTATGTCAGTGAGAATAATAATAATAATAATAATGAATATAAAGGTATGAATGAACGCATCAGGCAAAATGTTGTAAACAAGAAATATTTACGCTAAAGGCCAAGACTTATCGATCTAAGCAGTAAGATTATACAGTAAGATTACGTTACGGGATTAAGAAAAGAGTTTGATATCAGAATATATTGTATTAATGGGAATATAATTATGCCAGGAAATGGAAGAGCTTTTAGTGAATTGAATTTGCAGCTTATGTGAAAAGCTTATAGAGTAATTGATAGATTTCTCTTGGTAATTATAGGACCAGATCATAGCATTAGGAGGGACCAGGGTATCTATTCTTCGTATGAAATCTCGTATGCCGTGGGCGTAATGAGAGATGTACTTTATGCCAGAGCGTATATAGTGATATTGACCCTAGCTCTGATGATGGATATTTGGAATGTTCCGGGTTCGAATCCCGTGATAGGTGGGAGGAAAACAATGGACACCTTTTGCACACTATCTGATTCCCCGAGAACTATTTGTTGAGTGATTCGGCTCGTTTAAGCGAATCCCAGACGGCAGCATGGGCTGGCCGCAATATTTATTAAAGATACCGGTTACCTAATGGACTAATGTGTTATGAATCTCGTGCCATTATGTTGAAATGGGCCTAGTTTGGAGCCAATTATTATATCCTCAGTGTAGGAGTAAATGTGAAAGCTCATCCAGAACCTATTTGCATAAGATTCAGTTTAAATCCATTGAGATATGTGTGTCGCTGGGACCACAGTGTTTGTCTTGTAAAATCTTTTACTGCTTGGGGAGAAAGCCTTCAGACAGGAAGCGAGGGGGAGGTAATGTAGGACCTCACTCCACTTCTATTGTGTACCGGCCGCTCGGGAAGAGGGTTCGAACGGTCAAGCGAACCGTAAAAACAAGTTTTAAAGGAACAGATTTTAGACTCTGTTAATGACATGAAATGAAACATTGTTATATTGAGTAATAAAGTCATGTGGTTTAAGAACACATTGATAATTATAGATTACCCTGATGGTTCATGATTTTAGCTATCTAACGAATGGTTAGACGTTGCATTTTTACTGTCACTGACATCTGTTTCTGAAGTGGGTTACCAGATGCCACAGGCTACGCGCGCAAAGGTAGTTTAATAGTACCGTCCGACACAGCGTTAACTAATGTTTTAAAAGGAAATCACACACGGCATGCAGTGGAACTATATAAATAGAGGAAGTGTAGGGGTAGCTTACATAATTATGGAGTTGTACGTAGACTGCTGTGCAACACCAGAATAGGCTAATGCATGGAAAGCATTTGGTGGGAAGAGAAAGATCAAAACACACACGATACACATTATTGTCAAATTAAGACAAGGTTCAAGGAATAATTAATCTTGTAGAGTTAATGAAGTCACATTGGATGACAGAAGAATTAATGTACAGTTCGTTCTGAAGTTGTATGTGCATCAGCGCACTAGAGTACTTTGTAAAGTTCACATAAGGGTAAAGGTTTGTGTTATAATATGATTATATTATGATAATATTATGTTCATATTTGTGGATTATGCAAATAATTTTTGTTTGTTTTGTTTTGTGGTTGTGGGATTTGTTTTGTTTGTGTGAAGCCATGAAGTTTTTACTGAATTAAAGTTTTAGAATAGAGTTGTGCCTTATCATTGTAGAGTTGATACCTTTTAGCCTCGAATCCAAAATATGCAACTGCTACAGTGGGAGAACGGTGCACGCTCGAGCCCTGATGCTAGCTGGAGGCAGAAGCATATTTTCCATCGAGATTACTCACATGGGTACAGTAGATAATCAGATATGACTGAGCGTATTCTTAGGAGCCACCAGGGCTGCCAACTGTTAGTAAATGCTCTCAATTTCTTTTATCCAAATACCAATACATCAGAAAGTATGCAAGCCGACAGCTTTGGTTGAAATTATTTTTCTATTTCAAAAAAGGGTCTTCTCCTGTGAACATGATTCACTTTATAAAATTTATGCACACGTATAGTACCTGACATTCTAGATTAATTTGGAGTAACTTATATACGTCAGTGATACCAATATGATTCTAAGCGTGCTGAGAAGTCCAAATTTCCATACTATCATTTGGATTTCAACCTAATTTCGTATGTGCTATGTGTACCATAACAGATATGACTATGGGTATTCTTAAGAGCAACCAGGGCTGCCAACTGTTAATAAATGCTGTCTTTATTTTTGTTACCCTAATATCAATATATCAGAAAGCCAATAGCTCTGATCTTTGCACACATATAGTACCTGGCATTCTAGATTAATTTGGAGTAACTAATATTCGTCAGTGCTGCCAACATGATTCTAAGCCCGCTGATAGGTCTAATTTTGAAATGCATGTAACTTCTATACTAACAAATGGATTTCACTCAAAATTGGCAGAACAATACATCATATTATTTCAAATTATTCCTGACTAATACATGTATGACATTGTTGCCAACATGATTTTACGCGCGCTGATATATCCAATGTTTAACTGCATGTAACGTCCATGCTATCCATTGGACTTCAACCAAAATTTTGTATACTGTACCTTAAGAGATGGAACTAAGAATAGGCCTATATTCAGTTACCAGGGCTGCCAACTGTAGTGCTCTATTAGGCAACATTTTGGCAGTTATACAGTATTTCGAACTAATTAGAAATGTCGATATTACCAACTTAATTTCGTCATTATTCTAGATAGATCCATATAGATTAATCATTGGCATGAATCTTAAATTTTAAGAAAAGTAGGCTCTTTAGTTCGTCACCAAACTTCTTGTTTACTTTAAAATAATAATTCAAAAATCGAAAAGTATTTCATATAACTCACAACCTGTTATTTCAATACCAATCCAAGATATGTAGGTACATGCCGTGTAATTTTCAAGTTTATATCTCTAATAGGTTTTGAGAAAAATGTACCTTTGTGAAGCATGATTTAACATTATCAGAATAGGGCGTTCCGTGTCCCGTTAAACACAAAATGGAGGGAAGGAAGTAACTAGTACCACCGAGTAGCTAGTAGCATCACACCCCAACGTGGCCAGAGGCGGATCTTCACCATGTGAAGTGATGACAGCTGGTGGTTAATAATTGATTTGTGACATATTTCCACTCGGTTGATATAGAACATTTTTTTTGTGGGGGTGATTTTGGAAATGGGACGGAAACAATGAGTGCGGTGGCGGAGATTGGTACCACGACGTACTGTCGACCATGTGCTATGTGGAATATATATTGCATACGGTTTACATCTAGGTTTGGAGGCCCCATTAAATATATTCCTACAATAAATCATCTTCAAATTTTCGTTCTTTGGGCGAAAATATTAATTATATCATATTTGCTGAAAACATTTATAATTTATTAAATCTTCATACTTTTTCTGTATTCTTATTTTATGTAAGCATTCGAGATACTGTCGGCCAATATACAGCACTATGTGGATTGTATATCGCATACGGTTTACTTCAAGGTTTGGAGGCCGCATTAAAGATATTCCTACTATAAATCATGTTCAAGTTGTCGTTGTTTGGTGCGAAAATTTTATTTGCTGAAAGGCTTTGGCACTGGAGTTTTTCAAGTAGTTATTTCAATGACCAACAGAGTTCACTGTTAACAAGGGATTCGCGCTCCCGGGACACACATAGTAGGATAACATGTCACATGTTACACATCATTATGCGACTACTGTAAGGCTCGTAATTTTTTTGCACCACCTAACCTGAAAGAGTTTAAAATATCATCCATTACATTTTTTTTTAATGATGCGTATTAATCGAGAATTTTCGAGGTTTCAATATAAATGGACCGCCATGTATAATATTGCAAACATAACCACAACAATGCTCCGGAGAGAGTCATGATTTTCAGATTTAAGTTAGTCGGGTATTTTCCATAGTCCTAGCGTCCTGCGCGTTATCCGCATCCGCCCCGCATCCGCACATCTGTTATCCGCATCCGCTCTGCATCTACACGATCTTTCTCCTCATTCGCAAGTTTGTTATCAGAATCTACTGGCATTACAATAATATTTAAATTAAATAAAGCGTAAATTACAAAAGCAACATATTTAGACATTTAAGGAAAAAGTCGTTCTCTTGACTGCGAGAGATAAGTTTTTCGTAGATCTCCGGCCAGATGTCTAGTTGGAGAAGAGTGATCTTATCGACACTCACTTAATTTGAATATTGCTTGAGGATCTACTGTTTAGGTCCGCTCAAGTTTTACCGCCCTGTATACTGTTATACTTACAAAAGAAAAGAAGACGTTGAGAAGATGTTAATTTATTGGTTACCAACACCTAAGTAATTACAATACTTTAACATGAAGCGTGGCTTGCTCGCCGC
Organism: Meconema thalassinum; assembly: GCA_946902985.2. Lineage (NCBI taxonomy): Eukaryota > Metazoa > Arthropoda > Insecta > Orthoptera > Tettigoniidae > Meconema > Meconema thalassinum. The sequence continues at coordinate 2,134,614,751 of OX336388.2, read as the reverse complement.
GAGGCAGAGCGTACACAGTATCTATATAGCTGTCGTGAAGAGTGACCACATGGTCTGCTGTATGGTTATGAAGAGAGCATGTCTTCTAGAGAGACATCTCCTTCGAAGTGATTTGTTATGAAGAGAGCGATATTGAGCTCTGCTCCAGTATATAAACTATAACTTTCTCTGGAGAGGGAAAAGCTGTCACATGTAGAGATTCACCTATGGCGTGTATCTCTAGTGGTAAGAGGGGTTTTTAGCCAATCAAACCATAAGCGTTGGGGTTTGGTTGGGCTGACCTTAAAGTTGTTGTGGAAAGCTCAATACTAAGAATTATTATGAGGAAGGGACAGAAATATATGTTCCTTGAGAAATCGTGGAGACAGTCTGGAAAGTTAAGAATGTTAGCAGTGACCAACTCCCAGTTCTGTTCTTCCGAGAAATATCTAATGGAAATATGTTCACTTAAAGTGCTTTTGAAATAGCAAGCTTTTACATGCTTTGTCTGTGGGCCTGGACTGAACTGTTATAATATTCTGACTTCCTGACGAGAATATACTTCGTCTCTCCTGGACAGTAAGAATAATAACAATAATTATTATTATTATTATTTATAATATAATAATTATTATCATTTAAAACCCAAAATTAGTAAGGGATGCTTCTTGGTCATGGCTAGTAAGGGGTTTACTGGGCAATGGACATGACTCGAGAACTAAAAGCTCAAGCAGCCTCAACCTCCCTATGAAGGCTTCCCAAAAGATGGTATATTGGCTTTCAAGGCCGGTGAAATAAAACTCAGCAATTCTTCTAGGTTTGTGCCGTGTCTTGTGTGGGGTTTCGCCTAGGACACCAAGCTGGCTCATCGGTGGGCTCTTGGTGTCCCCGCCCGGACCCCCACAGGAGTAACGAACTGCGCGCTATCTCCCTTTATATAGAGTGCAACTGTGCTACTTTACTGCGAGAACTAGAAGCTCAAGCAGCATTAACTTCCCTATGAAGGCTTCCAAAAAGTTGGTATATTGGCTTTCACGGCCGGTGAATTAAAAGGGCGGGGACACCAAGAGCCCGCCGATGAGCCAGTTTGGTGTCCCAGGCGAAACCCCACACAAGACATGGCACAAACCTAGAAGAATTGCGGAGTTTCACTCTCTTAGGCTTTGAATGCCATGAACTATGTTTAAAATGAATGTTATACAGCCAGAATTGCTACCCTTTCCTGTTCGGAGTGTAAAGTATAATTAATGATATTATTTGAATGAGATTAGCTCCGTATGTCATGAAAAGAAAAACTTAACGGAAAATGATGATAGGCCTATATCATAATTAATAAACATCCGAGTACTAGTAATGATAGGCCTATTAAAAGTGTTCGGATTTTATTCTAAAAATTATCCGCAAATTTTCTCCACACTTTATCCGCAGCTTATCCTCTATTTGCACTGCCATTCTAACTATATCCGCATGGAGAAACATTTCGCGGATATCCGCGGGTTTATCCATAGGGCATTCTCTGAAACGACGGTACAAGCCGGACGTTTGTTTTAGAGTAGACGATTGTCCTTAACCTTGAAGCTTGCGGATGAGCCTGTTAACAGTCGCTCTCTCGCTTCACAGTTGTCACCACGCACCGGTATGAGGTAATGGAATTGCATTCTTACGCATGTGACGACACCACCGTGCAGAAAAGTACAGTCCACGTCGAAGAATTGCATGACGCGGAAGTAAAGGTTACATATTTACAAACAGAACACCATTATATTATTGGGGATTTGATTGAAACAAGTGTCGGCATTTCTGGTATTTACTTTAGTTTACCCGGCGGCTTACACCAAATTGTTGGGGATTTGATTGGTGCCCAACCACCATTTGAAACGGGTGTTGGTTAGTTGGCATCCTTAGCATTTTCGGAGATTTACTACGATGTATAATTATGGTGTTTTGCGAATAGCTGTGGGGGCATACTCACCAGACTTACCTGGGGAGCCTTAGCAAGCCAAGCGCTTGCTGTACAGCGGCTACTGCTCGACAGCAGGCAGTGTAGATTCTAATCTAAGTTTTAACCTACGGGGCCAGGCTTCTTATAGCTACGTGAAATAAAAGATAAAGCATTTGACTGCAAAAGGGTTTTATTATTACTAGCGGGAGTGGCGATTAGGTTTAGAATAAAGGGGGGATGATTAATAATGTAAACATGAAACTACCAGACACACTCACTCACCCTACTGATACCGGATGTCTATGGTCTTGATGGCATTGGGGTCCGCCGAAGGGCAGCGCCCCTCGTGGCCCATGTGAAGCACTGATAAAAGAGACAAGCGGCAAGAGCCCCAAAGGCGAAAAGAGGCCGGCTGCATGGTCGTACCTTGCATTTATAAGGTAATACTGCGATGTCAGTCCACTCAGCGGTATGCATAGGTGTAATGTCCTATATGACCTCCTTAATCTGCTGGTGACCGTGGGGCTATGACCTGACATGCCCATGTTGGAGTTATGTTTCCATGTCGGGACTTCCGCAGTTTCTTCTATTAACTTTTAATTACTTGTATGTAGGAATAGGCACAACCCTTGTGTAAGGGTTGGGGGCCTAACGATATTTGCCAATGACTGTACCTTAGCAGTAGCGTGCGATAGTTTTGTCCATCATCTGACCTAATGGGGCAGCTGATAACAACACAGGTACTGTAGTAACTCGCCTCCAGGATTCCATTAAGATTTTTCACTCGTCTTAAACAAACGTCCGGCCTGGTACCAAATGTTTCCAATACACTATAGGCTATGTAGGCTACAGTGAATCGTATCGGATATGTGGTGAAGAGTAGAGGAACCATATCTAACTAGAGGCGTCTAGAATGAAAACCCGCCAAGTCCACAATACAAAATTTGTGGGAAAATGAGGAAAACTGTTATAATATGAAAAACATCCTCGGATTATGAACATTTCGTTTATTAATTACTTTGTCATCAAACGATACATTCCAACAAATTACAGGATTCTCCCACAATGGGAAGTTACAGAATTCTTAAGATTAATTAGGAGTTAACTGGTTCTGAAAGTGAGATGTACTTATGGACGTATTTGAAAGTAAGAAAAACATTTCTAAGAATAAAAACAAGGGAAGAGGGAAAGCATGTGAACGTAAACCATTCAAATTATGTATGAAATGAAAACCAGACCTGAATTATGATAATGTATAGGCTATATTTAAAATTTAACAAACACTTAACCACACATTGCAAAACACAACACAGAGATGGCAATATAAAGGAATCCTGGGTAAAGCCGATTGCCTGAAAACGACTTAGGGCCTAGTGGATTTGGAAACTAACAATGGCGGAAGTTCAATTGAATCTAGTGGATTTTGAAATTAACCCGAAGTTTGTCCGCCATTTTCCTAGGGAAATAGCGTCTTTTGAAGGAAAATAATGCCACCATTGAGTTGCCCGATTGCAAGTTTATACAGGGTGCGGCAGAAATAACTGACGAATTTCAAACGTAAATAACACAGCAACACAACACGATATTCACAAATTTATTGCGCAGTTTAAAAGAACAATGTTTGCCATTTGCATCATATACACATACACACTAGGTTTTGAAAATAATGTCATCCAAATGCCGACCGCTTTTTACGAGGCACTTCTGAAGCCTCTCCCTGAAGTACCGCATGACCCTCCTGGTCATGTCTAGTGGTATTGCCTCCATTTCCTCACGGTTAGCAGCTTTCAGGTCGTGTAGTGTTCGTGGCTTACGTTGGAAGACGCGAGCCTTCAGATATCCCCAGAGAAAAATAATTCGCAAGGAGCGAGATCAGGAGAACGGGATGGCAATGGAACGTCACCCCGTAAGGAAGTTAAAAGATCTGAAAACATCTCTCTGAGGACGCTCATCGATGGCCTGGCTGTGTGTGCAGTGGCACCATCTTGTTGAAACACACAGGAGGATTCCCTAAGTCGTTGAGTGTTGGCTGTAGGAAGTTGCCTAACAGCTGAACGTAACGAGCAGATGTTACTGTCACAGATTTATCCTCCTCTTCAAAAAAGTAAGGGCCGACAATTTCGAATACAGGCGCTGCAATCTCTGTGGCAACAATGGCAAACACTGCTCTTTTAAACTGCGCAATAAATTGGTGAATATCGCGTTGCGTTTCTGTGTTATTTACGTTTGAAATTCGTTAGTTATTTCTGCCGCACCCTGTATAAAGACAACTTCATCTCCTTTTTCATGTTCGAAGGATTTGGCGGGCTTTGATTCTAGACGCCTCAGTTGTAAGATAAGAACAGCTGTTCATAACTATATTACTTTATCGCTTGTAATCGGATTGATACCTTCCCACCTTGCCTGGGGAGAACTGAGCTCTCTAGCAAGCAGAAGAATAAATCTAGGGCAGTTAATGGTGCCACCTAAAGGGAGCTCTTAGCCTTTGTGTTATTCTTTGGAAACTCGCTAACTTTGATTCATGCTGGCTTAAGAGTCGCCGTGGAGTCTCTCCATCCATCTCCTTTAATGGAATGGTCTGTTCCTCGCTAGGCTATAATACTACTGTAGTCCGGTCAAGGAATAGATGGTTAGGGTGTAGGAATCACTCACCCGATTGGATTTACACACAACAGAGAGCTGCGTATAAAGGAACAGTTCAATATATCCTGGCGAGAGGAATGGTACGTGACTGTAGAGTGCACAGTTTAAGGTATTCACCGAACCTTTCATTAGTCATTTTCAAGAAAATTGTCGTTTTTTTTTAATTTGTCTCATTCGATAGTATGTCCTCTCTAGTTTCCAGAAATATATAGTTTATACTAGTTTTATTGTTGTTTAGCTCATTTATATTCACTTTAATGATCGGAGTGCACGATTTTCAGCAGCTGTCACTTCGACGCATAGGTGCAGCAGATAAAGCACACATTAATCTGGCTTTGAAACAGTCTACTCCAGAATTAAAACTATGTAGAAGATACTCACGGATCGGAGATGCAGAAGATTGACCAAAAATCCAAAGAAAGGGCAGTTAATAGGAGTTGAAAAGTAAGACTCTTTACTCTAAATGTGTACCTCAACTTTAAGTAACGATTTCTCTCACTTCATTTTTAGCCTACTTTTCAAATTTTGCAAAAATGAGGAAAAAGTAGACTTATGAGATCGGGCAAATGTGTGTCTGTCTGTCTGTCCTTCTGTCTGTCTGGGTGTGTGTGCCCCCCCCCCCCTATCAACTCCTAAACGGCTGCAGAAATCGAAACAAAATTTGATAGGAGTAAAGATCTATACCTGAATATCTCACGGCCATATTTGAAAATGATGTCAGTGCTACCAACTGCTAAAAAATCGCAATTGAAATTTGAGCTCCATGTTGGATATCATGGAAAGTATGAATGGGAGCTATTTCAAAATTGGCACACGAACAGATCATAATATTTCAGTTTAATATCCAGGAGGCTAAATATGGCAGTGTTGCCAAAATGATTATAAGCCTACTGATAGGTCCAATTTTTAAATGCATATAACTTCTACACTATCAATTGGAATTCAACCAAATTTCGTATGTTGTATGTGTACATAACCAGATATGACTGAGCGTATTCTTAAGACCTACCAGGGCTGCCAACTGTTAATAAATGCTCCTAATTTATTTTATCCAAATACCAATATATCAGAAAGTATGCAAGCCGACAGCTTTAAACTATGCACACGTATAGAACCTGACATTCTATATTAATTTGGAGTAACTTATATACGTCAGTGCTACCAACATGATTCTAAGCCTGCTGACAAGTCCAACTTTAAATACATGTAACTTCCGTACTATCATTTGGATTTCAACCAAATTTCGTATGTGCTATGTATACCATAACAGTTATGACTATGCGTACTCTAAGGAGCAACGAGGGCTGCCAACTGTTAATATGTGCTGTCCCTATTTTTGTTACCCTAATATCAATATATCAGAAAGTATGCAAGTCAATAGCTCTAAACTTTGCACACGTATAGTACCTGGCATTCTAGACGAATTTGGAGTAACTAATATACGTCAGTGCTGCCAACATGATTCTAAGCCTGCTGATAGGTCCAATTTTAAAATGCATGTAACTTCTATACTAACTAATGGATTTCATTCAAAATTGCCACAACAATAGATCATATTAATTCAAATTAATTCCGACCAATACATGCATGACATTGTTACCAACATGATTTTACGCGCGCTGTTAGGTCCAATGTTTAACTGCATGTAACGACCTTGCTATCCATTGGACTTCAACCAAATTTTGTATTCTGTTCCTTAAGAGATGTAACTAAGAATATATTCAGTCGCCAGGGCTGCCAACTGTAGTGCCCTATTAGGCTACATTATGCCAGGTATACAGTATTTCGAACTAATTAGAAATTTCGATATTAGCAACTTAATTTCGTCATTATTCTAGATAGGTTCATATTCTGTAGAATAATCATTGGCATGAAAAGTAGGCTGTTGTTTCAATATTTGTCTTGACTTGGGCAGTTAAAATGTCCACTTAGAATGCAGATATTAGTTTCATTTAAAAACTAAAATATGGACAAATAATGCAGCTATGTTGTAAAGCAGAATGATGCTGTTAAATTGAAATTAGGGGTCGCGCCCCCCACAGTAAATGTATTATTTCAATCAAAATAACTTAAATTGTAAAACAAAGCTAATATATTTGCCTCAACCAATGATACAAAAACGATTCTGCTATAAAACATTCTGAACATACAGCAGATCAATTTGCGACAACAATGACTCAATTAAGTTGAAAAAGAGCAAATATATCGCGTCCTAAAAATGCACGTTATTTTTGTGATTAATGTTTAAAAAAGACCCCCCAAATTTATTTAATTTTTCTTTATTGGCAAAAAACCACTAGTTTAGTTTATATTCTTGGAATCAGTGATATCAATTTCAAGTAAATAAGATAATTTGTAATGAAATGTCTTTAGTAGTGTCGATGAGTACCTTAAGAGAAATCACAATGTCTCTGATGCGTAATGGGCAACAGTACTGCTACCGTCAGGTACTTGATAAGTTCGTTGGCATGTGGTCGACAATTATTCCAGAATCTGTTGTGGCCAGTATTCTACACCAGCGTGACCGGCCATTATACAGTAGCCACGTTCAAGAACATTTCCAAACAAGTAGTTCCGCAAAGAAATAAATTGCCTATTTTCATATATCATACTTATGTTAACTGCCTCTATCAACATAAAAAAATAAGTTTGATTGCTATAAAATATTCGTTGATATAGAGAACAGTCTAAATATTTAGGATGGTCGCCATATTGGATGTTATATAAAGGCCATTGAGTTATGTACTATTTCATGAAGATGACTGCGTAGGTTTATTATTCAAACTTCAATCGAATGATTAAGGCACAAGAACTAACGCCTAGATTAAAAAAATAGCACAGCCACCATATTGATGTTATGAATAAACAAGAAGTTCGGTGACGAACTAAAGAGCCTACTTTTCTTAAAATGTAAGTTCCATGTCAATGATTAATCTATATGGATCTATCTAGAATAATGACGAAATTAAGTTGGTAGTATCGAAATTTCTAATTAGTTCGAAATACTGTATACCTGGCATAATGTAGCCTAATAGAGAACTACAGTTGGCAGCCATGGTGACTGAATATATTCTTAGTTCCAATTCTTAAGGTACAGAGTACACAATTTGGTTGAAGTCCAATGGATAGCATGGACGTCACATGCAGTTAAACATTGGATTTAACAGCGCGCGTAAAATCATGTTGGCAACAATGACATTCATGGATTAGTCAGAAATAGTCTGAAATAATATGATCTATTGCTGTGTCAATTTTGAATGAAATCCATTAGTTAGTATAGAAGTTGCATGTAATTAAATTTGGACATCTCAGCAGGCATAAAATCATGTTGGTAGCACTGACGTGTATAAGTTACTCCAAATTAATCTAGAATGTCAGGTACTATATGTGTGCATAGTTTAAAGCTGTCAGCTTGCATATTTTCTGATATATTGTACCCAACTGTCATCATGTGGACCATGTGCTCGTATCTCAACTAACTCACGGTCTTTCGAGGTATGGGAAGTTCCTGCCCACCATACGACCACATGCTCAGGATTTGAGTCTACCAGGTAACTACTCTACAGGAAATACACAACATTTTCCTAAAATGAACTATTTACTGGTCTAAAATCATGGCTATACAACAAATACAAATAAAGGACAAATTATATTTAATTCCCACAAATGAAAATAGGGTTATTCTGTGAGCTTTCTTCTTAAAATAGTGCTACACTGCACTCAAATCTAATTCTAGCATCCTGTCAATGATACTTTCAGACTTCAATGGGTTTCCATAGTGTTCATCATGTGACACAATCTTAGTTAATGGGAGTATCATAACACAGAATCACATATCACATAAAAATGATATTAATAAAACATTACTCCGTTTCTTATGGCATTTACCTTGATTAGCATAAATTCATTATTTTCTGCAATCATTAACAAATATTTGTTTTGTCGTGTGAATCATCTTCCTTCTTTCCATCCATATGAACGCTTTAAGAAAAGTGGTACTTATCCCTTCCAAAATAAACATGGATAAAATATTTTATAGTTTCACCATATAACGATTTTCTGGGTCTTGTCGGGCTTATCATCGTTACAAATGTGTCATGTTCTGGGAAAACACATACCCGTCTGCATAAATTAGCATGAACTGGCAAAATGCATTCTAAAGAAGATGCCTACATTATTTTGGTTCAGCTTTCCTCCTTAGAGAATAACTGAGCCAAATATTATCTTATTTCTATGATCCAACAACGTATGTGAGTTGCACCCCATCGTTCAATTCAATTGGCATCATCATAATACTCATATCTTAATTGCATATTGAAACATCGAGATTCCTCAGTGTCCTATTGTGACTCTAATTTATAAGGAACCGGTCGACCGACCTTCCCCCCCCCCCCCCTCAGCAGGCAATAAAATTCGTTCCAGCTGGCTAGTCAAGATGGCTGCCGCAGAAGTGGTCTACAACCCCACCTCTCTCTGCTGCTGTCAAGGTCAAGTTTGTTTACAATCGCAGTACTGGAGTTACGCTAAGTGTGGCTCCTAAATAATTGAGTCATTTAATTATTTTACACCTATCTTTATAGTGTCTTGGGCTCAACTGGCTCCTTAATTAACATTCATGGCTGGGGTGGAATTCTAGTGATAGCCTTGCCGTTCTATGGTGACTACTAGTGGCTTTAGACGCGCATCATAGTGAAAAGCCACGATTTTCACCAGCAGCTGTCAATAAAATATATTCAGCCAACTTCTCACCTAACGCGCAAGCTATACTAGTTGGTCCCCGCAATAGTGTATTGGGCTCAACTGGCTCCTTAATTAACATTCATGGCTGGGGATGGAACTCTAGTGATAGCCTTGCCGTTCTATGGTGACTACTAGTGGCTTTAGACGCGCATCATAGTGAAAATCCACGATTTTCACCTCCACGATTTTCACCAGCAGCTGTCAATAAAATATAAGGAAATCTGCGTTCCTAAACGACGAATATGATCCTTACCTCTCAGGGTAGGTCATTGATACACATGCTCACTGCATCTCGACGGACGTCAATAGTGGCCATAATTCATGCAAGCGTTGGATACAGACAGGCTCTGTCCAATTCGCTGCGAATAATACAGTATGCTCAAGGGCGATACTACTCGTAGATTCAGCCAACTTCTCACCTAACGCGCAAGCTATACTAGTTGGTCCCCGCAATTATCTTTCGTAAATCACTGGATTCTACGTTAATCTGCACGCTTACATGTGGCTCAAACAATACTTCACATAGATGACTCCATTATTAAGGCACCCGCGTTCTCTCTGTCATACCACTTAAGCCAAAGCTTTAAATAGCTCCTAACACAAATGTAATAAATTTACTGGCTTACTTTACTTTAATGGTCCTCAAACATAATCCTAAGGATTGACCATATCAAATATTCATTCAAATTTCACTGACACTGAAAAAGCTCTCGTATTTCGCTATATTCCACGTTACTCTCTTACTGTTTACCAAAATACAGTATCTTTATATTAGACATGACACTATTTGAACATTATTTAGGCCAAAAATGCCTATTACTTTACTGTTGCCGACCCCAGGTTATTATTATTATTACTCATTTAACGTTACCGTTACATCCATCACTATTTTCGACCTAAATGGCCCTATACAAATCACCTTCCAAGCCATACTTTATTCAAGACGAGTGGTGAAAACTCGTTCAGTAAGTGACTATTACATCTTATTCTCAAAGTGATAAATCGTTACATGGTGAACTATTTAGTTATAATGACAATATAAAAATGGGTACTCACTTTTTCCTTTTTGCTGGATAGTGCCAGCGCTTCAGCTTTAGCGCTACCATGACGCTTGATTTAAGCCATCATGTTATCCTTTACACAACACTTAGATTCACACATTTTACACATGATACACATACTTTTATCAGTGGCCTCTATCATTGCTACACACTGCATATTAATCACTATACACATGAACACTTTTAAATCACTATTACACAATTTATGTACATTTATCCACTACTTCACATGTTGATCCTTAAATCGGACTTCTCCTACGCCTGATCTCAGAGATGCGATGCAATTATGACAACCGCTGGTCTACGTGAAATCTAACAGCGTTTTACGGACGTTCGATCCTCGTTCCCTGCAATCTTGTTCAGCTCACTATCCAGATAAGGTGGCAATGATTTCCAAGCTCCCATCATTGTAGTGATCCTGATGATAATGTCATATACAATCCTGACAATACCTCCCGGTATAAGAACTGTTCAAAAACATTATAAGTTCCTTTTTCGCTGTGGCGAATTTATATTTGCGTCAGATAATAGATACATATCTGTATTAATTTACTTTCGACGTACTTCATGCTTACTTATGAAGCTTATAACTTGCTTCTATTGTTCTTCAACGGCGGAGCGTTGATACTTTAACATTTGGCGTGCTTACTGGCAGCGTCTTAGTTACGTGTATACTGTAGAATAACTCTAGGCGAACTGCTTCACAACTTGAGATGACCTGAGATGACTGGAGAACAACTGGCTTGGCTTGCCTTACTCCCCCTATATAAAGGTTTCTCGTACAAAATAGTCCACTGGACACATGAGAGCGACTCCTTTCTTGAAATAATACCTCTTCAGCCGAAATGACATCTACATCTTGTTTATTTAGGTGTGGAGGTTTCAAAAACATTCGCGTGCCGGCGATCGCTTCGGCCAATTAATTACAATTAATTGCCTTAGTTCAGCGCGTCAGGACGCTACTTTGGTGGTTCCCCGTTGGCTGGTCACAAAATCACTGCTCTCGAGCGTAAGCTAGGTTGTAATTCGTTCATTTGGAGATATAGGCATTAATTTAGGTGAAAAACCACTCCTAAATTACCTCTCCGTGAATATATTCACCTGGGTGTATATTTCAATGCATTTCAATACTCCACTTGGCTGTAATTAATTAATTTCCGTGGGCCATCATCCCTACTCTAAGTTTCATCGTTGTCAAGCGGTGAATACCCGGGTCATTAATTTTGAGCTGTCTCTCCGCTCCAGACGTAAATAGTGCGCTCGGCGCCTAAATTCTCCGCCCACTTGCTAAGGGTAATTTGTAAAACTTCAAACTGGCCTCCTCTCATTCTCGTATTCTCTGAAAATGTATATTTCCTTGCATTTGGCTACAATTCTTCATCTTAAATTGCTATGATATTCACATATAGATCGTGAAATCACGCTACATTATTATATGTCAGTATACCTCTCATTGCTCTATGGGTTCCCTGTAATTGCTCCCCCTCAGAGATCAATGGTTCGACTCTAGGCATAACCATGTGCCTGGTCTTCTCTGATGAGACCTGAGTTCGATGCCAGACTGCCGTGACTGATTGGGCACAATATGGGTATTTGGATTTTAAAAAATGAGAGCAATTATTAACAGTTGGCAGCCCTGGTGGCTCTTAATAATACGCTCAGGCATATCTGTTTATGTACACATAGCACATACGAAATTTGGTTAAAAATCTAATTGATAGTGTAGAAGTTATATGCATTTAAAATTTGGACTTTTCTGCAGGTTTATAATCATTTTGGCAACACTCCCATGTATGGCTGCCTGGAAATTAAACTGCAATATTATTATCCATACGTGTGCCAATTTTGAAATAGCTCCCTTTCATACCTTCCAAGATATCCAACATGGAGCTCAAATTTCAATTGCGATTTTTCAGCAGTTGGTAGCACTGACATCATTTTCAAATAAGACCGTGAGATATTCAGGTATAGATCTTTAGTCCTGGCAAATTTTGTTTCGATTGCTGCAGCCGTTTAGGAGTTGACAGGGGACACACACACACACACACACACACAGGTAGACAGACAGACAGAAGGACAGACAGACAGACACACATTTGCCCGATCTCATAAGTCTACTTTTTCCTCATTTTTGAAAAATATGAAATGTAGGCTAAACATTGAAACAAATTAGATGTCAGTGGATTAAAATGTGTATAAACTTTTACCATACCAAATTTCACCGTGATCGGATGGTAAAATCGCGAGAAACGTCTATTTAAATAAGTTAGATACTTTTCGCGTCGCCACCATGTTGGATTTGTGCTCAGCAAGTTATTGAAATTCCCACAGGAGAACTTATGTTAATGGCCTTTATAACATACATATTTTCAGTTTGATTGCTGTCATAGGCTAGTAGATGTTGAGAACTGTCTAAATGTTTCGGATGGTGGTCATGTTGGATTTTTATAATAAGCCAAAGAGTTATGCATTAATAGATAACAATTATTGCGTGGGTTCATTATTCAAACGTACACTTCGATCCCAAGATTAGGACACAAGGAATTAAAACTTAATTTTGAAATTTCGCAAAGCCGCTATTTTGAGGTTATGTGAACACATGAACTAATTTAGATGTCATTGCATTACAATTCGTTTAACCATTGCTGTTTAGTGCGCTCGGTTGGTTAAATCGCGAGGAAAGTCTATTTAAATGTTTCATCTTCGCTTGGCCACCATGTTCGTTTTGTACTTAACAGGATTTTTCAAAGTCACATAGGTGAACCTCTCGTACTGCTCTTTATTACCGTACAAAATTTCAGGGTGATATCAGTAATAGTTTTGGAGATATAGAATGCTGGTGAAATATTTCGCACAGCGGCCATGTTGGACTGGTGTGACGTAATACAATTTGAAGGTCACGGTCGGGGTTGAACAAAATAGTACTATGTCGTTACCGAGTTTCATTGAAATCGCTTTAGGTTGGTTGGTTGGTTGGTTCCTCAGTTTAGGGGCTGCGACAACGCGGTCATGTAGCCCCGTGTACTTTGGGTGTGTGTAGAATCTGTCTGATAACCGGTGTAAATTGTGATGGTTGTATTAGTGTGTGTTATCTGTGATGAAGATAGAAGGACTGCAGACGATTAATTATTTCAAGTAGTTCCTACTTTTGCTACCAAATGCTAACATCCACGACACTTAGCTGTGGACGTGGCTACTGAATGCCGTCGCAGTCATAACCTGGCGGCGAACGTTGGAACCAAAGAGCGTTAGTCAAATCTAACCAATAATTTAGCTTCACACAAGCGTAATTAGTGGAAGGCTCTTTCACATGCCATAAATTTATGACATGGGACCGCTGGCTTTACTGCCCCTCCAAAGGGAAGTATACTGAGAGATTTTTAACGATCTTAAAGAATCCGATGATTTCGGCCGGGTTTGAACCCGCGACCTTGGGCATGGATGCTCGGCATGCTACCGACTACGCCATCGAAGCCGCTAAATTGCTTTAGCTGTTTTGATTTTATTAGGGACACACTCACACACACATACACACAGACACACACACATACACACACACACACAGAGACACACACACATACACACACAAACATACACACACACTCACACACACTCACACACACACACAAACACACACACACACACATACACACACAGACACACACACTCACACACACACACATACACACATACACACACACATACACACACACATACAGACACATACACACACACTCACATACACACACACACATACACACACATACACACACACATACACACACATACACACATACACACACACACACACACACACATACACACACACACACACATACACACACACACACTCTCACACACACTCACACATACACACACACACTCACACATACACTCACACACATACACACACACACACTCTCACACACACACACACACACACATACACACATACACTCACACACACATACACACACACACACACTCACACACACACACACATACACTCACACACACATACACACACACACACACACATACACACACTCACACACACACATACACACACACATACACACACATACACACACACTCACACACACATACACACACATACACACATACACTCACACACATACACACACACACACTCACATACACACACACACATACACACACACACACTCACACACACACACACATACACACTTACGGACGAAAAAATGAATATAGTCTAAAAATGAATTATTCTCCCGTACGGAATTTTCCTCTTAGGTCCACTTCGTTTCGCAGTGGCTACCATTCTTGTCTGTCACCCCTGAATCTCAGGTTCAATTCCTGGCTATGAGTAGAAGCATTTGTTATTAATTCACTTTAGGGGCTTGGGTCTTGTTCGTCAACCTCGCGTAGTTGTGTGTTTGTAGTTAGACGTTGGTGCCTGTGACTTGAAATAAGGTACTATTCCTGCATTTTTCCTGGAGTGATTGTGGAAAAGCGCGGAAATCCCACACTCAGGATAGCCGCTAGGATTCAAACCTACGACTATTGGACTTGCTGTAGCTGACTGCGTGGTCGTGGAGACACCTTGCCCAGAGGGAGAGAATATTCATACAAATACGAAGGTGGATCAAAAACATTAATTGCACTAACGCGCTGCATCAGCGCGCTGTGTGTCGCAGACGTTGGCACAGCGGAGAAAGGGGCAGACACTGCCCACATGTCTCTTAGGCACGTCGCTGTGGTGTCTCGTCTTGTATGGTGTGAATAGTGGCCAAATGCAATGGCGCGTCGACTGGACGTTCACTCCAAATATGAGGTGTGTGCTACAATCCGATTTCTATGGGCCAAAAGGAAGAATTGCACGATTAAAGAGAAGCGCCGGGGGAAATTGAGCGCTGGTGTGATTTTGTTGCACGATTACGCAACACCTCACATGGCTCGCCAAACGAGCGAACTGCTGAAGTGTTTCATGTGGGAGGTCTGGCAAAATCCACCCTACAGTCCCGACCTAGTGCCATGTAACTTTCATCTGTTCGGTAAGCTCAAAACGGAGCTCGGTGATCGACGTTTCCAGACCGATAATGAGGTGAAGACCGCTGTCTCCGTGTGGTTGCAGAACGCTGGACGAACTTTCTATGCATCCGGCACGCCGGCCTCTCACCGCTGGGAACATGGTTCAAATCCCGGTCACTCCTTGTGAGATTTGTGCTGGACAAAGCGGAGGCAGACAGGTTTCTCTACGGGTTCTCCGGCTTTCCCTGTCAAAACTTTCATTCCAGCAACACTCTCCTCAATCATTTCATTTCATCTGTCATTTAATCATTGCCCTGAGGAGTGTGACAGGCTTCGGCAGCCGGCATAGTTCATATCCTCGCCGCTAGTTGAGGCGGAGGGCTTCATTAATTCCATCCCTGCCACGGTCGGACGACTGGAACAAGCTGTGGATTCTCTCTTTCACTTCAGACCCTGAACGGCCCAGGCCTACCAAGCGGCTGCTGTCCAACCATTAGGCATGCAGATATTGGGGTGACGCATGGTCAGCCCATCGGTTTCCCTTGACAGTTAATCTTTGTTTCCTTGACCGGACCGCTGCCTCACTGTCCGACAGCTACTCAACAGTCCTCAAGAGGCTGAGTTCCAGCACTCACGTCAGTTTCTAACATCACTGACGGAGCTTGGAATCGAACCCAGGGCTTGCGAGTGGGAGGCAGGCGCGCTACTCAAACACCACGGGGACGGCGTGTCTTTAACATAGGTAAGTATAATTCAAGAGGTGCCCACAGATACTATCTGTAGACCTTCTTGTGGTGTAGTGTCTAGCATTCTTGGTTCTCATCCCTGAGTTCCAGTTTGAATTCTGGTCAATGAAAAGGAATTTTATTACAATCTGAGAGCTGAAACGGGGCACAATCAGCATTCAAGGAGGCATTTTCAGATGTTTCCCAATTCTACTTCAGGCACTACGTCCGTGCACTCGAGGGCGGGCATCAATTCCACTCGGTCGAACATCAATTCCCCTCAATTTTCCTTAATTCCACTCGGTCCTCCAAGGGACCTAAAAATGAGTTCCTCAACTCCGCTCAGGCTTTGGCAAGGGGTCGGCAAAGGGATTATCCCCAATGATCTAAACCAGGGTGGTCCAACCTTTTGTTACCCGAGGGCCAATCAAACTTTAGTGTAGGAATGTGAGGGCCAGAGACATTCCAGAAAGAAAACGTATTACATATTGTACTTAAAAACATTTACTAAAATGTATATTAAAACAAGAGTTTAGTGCTTTTCAGTCGGTCAACACGAATGTACCCAAAAGGGATGGGTTATGCCCTAATCCTGAAATAAATTACATGAGATTAATAAAACACTCATGTAATTTATTTCAGGATTAGGGCATAACCCATCTCTTTTGGGTACATTCGTGTTGACCGACTGAAAAGCACTAAACTCTTGTTTACTAAGGCAACACTGAAAATATGGCTTCAAACACCACAATGTATATTAAAAGAAGTTTAATATTACTAGTTTAATATGCCACTTCATTTTACTGTCGAGAAATCAATGTGGTGATTGGCACTGCTTTCCTGATACAAGTGTATCAATGTCCACTGTAAATTCAGTAAGGCAAAGTCTCAGGCTCGATTCCAGTGAAGCACTTTCAATTCGATTTCTCGTTTTTGATTTAATTTGTTTCAGAGCAGAAAACGGACTTTCGCACGCATATGCACTACTAAACAGCGATAACACTTGCAGAGAAAATTTAAGCAGTTTAAGAAAACGTTCCTTAGAAATCAGTTTCCAGAAACTTTCAGGGACATCACACTTTTTAGTCTGGTAGAATGGGTCTGCTTAAAGATCACAAATTTCCATTTGAAGGTCGCATGGCACATCACTCACTTCAATATCCATGGGGTTGTTGAACAGTGCAAGTTTTGGTTTTAGGGAGTCAAAATCCTGGAATCTGTTCTGGAACTCTTTCTTGATATCTATTATTATTTCATGAAACATACTAAAATTTATGTCTCTTTTTTCTTCTTTCAACTGCTGACAAGATGGAAAGTGTGACATATTATTTGCCTTCAATGCAATTCGCATTACATCAAGTTCTTTACGGAAGCATGTCCATAAAGCTGGGAGATAAATTGTTTTCTGCCTTGTAGTTTCAGGTTTAAAGCATTTAGATGGGATGTTAAATCTGTCAGAAAAGCAAGATTATTTAAAAACTGGATTTCTTCCAGTTTTTCTTGATACTCATGCCCAATGTTTTCATTTTTGAGAAAAGCAAGAATTTCATTCCTCAACCCAAAACACTGTTGCAAGCAATTTCCAGCA
This sequence comes from Meconema thalassinum, assembly GCA_946902985.2. Taxonomy (NCBI): domain Eukaryota; kingdom Metazoa; phylum Arthropoda; class Insecta; order Orthoptera; family Tettigoniidae; genus Meconema; species Meconema thalassinum. The sequence continues at coordinate 2,134,597,060 of OX336388.2, read as the reverse complement.
CTTAGCCAACGCACTTCACAGTACAATGAAATGTCACCACACTCAGCGTAAATGTTGTCTAGGAATGCAATGAATGCTCTGCGTCTACAGGCATTATTGCCTGACTTTATTAATTTTACAGTATTTACAACAGTTTTCACTGTCTCACTGAGCCTTATATTTTTTCCACAGAGAGCCTCCTGGTGGATACTGCAGTGGAAAAACAAAAAAATCAATCCTATTTCTTTACACAGTCCTGTTTTAGCTCCATCTGTTGCAATGCCAGAGCACTTCACAAAACCTCCATATTTAGAAACGACGTCGTCCAGTGAGTTGCACATGCCAATATCATTTTTGCTGGTTTCTAATGATCTTAAATCCAACAGTTCTTCATGAATTTCAAATTCTTCGTTTATTGTTTTGACAACGATAAGGAGCTGGTCGATGTCATCTAGAGCTAGAGAGTAAAATTCACATTTTTCCAAAATGCTCTTGAGAGAACCTGAAACTTTACCAGCCATATCATTAATTCTTCTACTAACTGTCTGATGAGACAAGGAAACTGTTTCAAAATATTTGTCCATCCTATTATCTCTAAATGAAGATGCAATTTTTACAGCACATCTCTTGTCTTGTTAGTTTCAACTTCAAATCATTAAACACATAACTTCTGGCACTTCCCTGGTATTGATCGTATTTTGATTTATGCAGGCTGGTATAGTGTCTATTCACGTTATACTCCTTCGAAACACCTAAGACGTGAGAACAGATAACACACTGTGGTTTTCCATTATGTTCAACAAAAAAGTAACTTTCCTGCCACTTTGACTGAAATTGTCGTTTCTCATATTCAACACGCCGTTTATTATGTCCCGCCATATTAGGTACCGCTCTCGCAACAACGATGACAACAAACTCTCGTCATACTATATCCCTCGAATAACCTCTCGTCAAAAACAACCTCTTCGAATCGAATAGAGCCCAGCACGCAAAGTCAGTGGGAGGCGGGGCAGCTTCTCGTGCCGTACGCATTCGTGGAAAGACAACTCTGATTACTGGCGTATTTTTCGGGATATTTCTTTTCCCACCTGGCTCCTTCGTAACATTACTGGATGAAAGTGAAAATTAAAGTAGGCACCTCACGGATTATAACTGTCGAAGAGTGAAGGGCAATAAGAAGGGCAAGGGCCAACAAAAATGAACAGGCGGGCCGCATGTGGCCCGCGGGCCGCGGGTTGGACCACACTGATCTAAACAAATGTCATAACCATCCTGCTCGCATACCAAGGACCGGGTCAAACACCTTCTGCAGTGCATGAGCGAATTCTTGAATGCAGCTGATTTTTCCGTTCTAGGCTGGAAAACAGTATTTTCAGCATTCGAATCTGATATCGAAAGTATTTTTCTAGGTACAAATTATACACCTATTATTATCTAAATTTTATTTTATAATGCCTGACTAGGTTAAAAAACATAAAAACATTTAATTATGCACATGTTAGAAACAATTAATAAAATTTGTAGAAAAAAATAGAAAACTTGGCAGACTTATTTGAAACAAGATGTTCAGTAAAGAACATATAGCCTACTTTCTCCTAAATGCATGGGTATTGTTATAACTCTTTGTCCTTTTCAACGAGTATGATTAAATGTTGGTTGTAGTAGCTTGTTGAAATACAACGTGCTAAAGGGATATTAAACATGAATATGAGGTGCCCTTAGGTAGTGCTACCTCTGTACCAAATTTCATTCAATTCGGTTTCACCGTGTTTGAATTGATAGGGGGAATCGATTTGCACACATACTTGGCCACCATCTGCAAACTATTGAGCTGATATTCTTGCAGTTTGGTCTGAATATGTTTCCCACATAAAGATATGGTGTTGCAAAATTTGGTAGAGACTAGATTATTAGGTTGGTCATAATTACATTTTAGCTTTTAACATTTGGGTGGCCGCGATTACGTTTCCGTCAAGATAGCGGTGATATAAAACATGACACTGAGGTGCCCTTTGCTAGTGCTACCTCTGTACCAAATTTCGTTCCATTCGGTTCCACCATGTTCGAATTAATAGGAGGAATCAATTTTGACATAAAGATGGCCGCCACCCGCAAACTATTAGGCTAATAACCTACTAGATTGGTCAAAGGATACTCCCTTCATAAAGGAATGTTGTTGCAAAGTTTGGTAGAGATCGGATGGTTATGTTAGTCGTAATTTAACTTAAGCTTTGAACATTTATGTGGCCGCCATTACGTTTCTGTCAATATGGCGGCGATATAAAATATGACACTGAGATGCCCTTTGCTAGTGCTACCTCTGTACCAAATTTAGTTCCATTCGGTTTCACCGTGTTTGAATTAATAGGGGGAATTGATTTTCACACAAAGATGGCCGCCATCCGCAAACTATTAGGCTAATTACCTAGTCATTTGGTCAAAGGATGCTTCCTCTATAAAGTTATGTTGTTGCGAAATTTGGTAGAGATCGGATGATTAGGTTAATCGTAATTTGATTTAAGCTTTGAATATTTGTGTGGCCGCCATTACGTTTCCGTCAAGATGGCGGCGATATAAAACATGACACTGAGGATTCTTTTGTTAGTACTACCTCTGTACCAAATTTCGTTCCATTCGGTTGCACCGTGTTCGAATTAGTAGGGGGAATCGATTTTCACACAAAGATAGCCGCCATCCGCAAACTATTACGCTGATGACCTATTAGTTTGGTCAAAGGATGCTCCCCCTATAAAGGTATGTTGTTGCAGAATTAAGTAGAGATCGGATGATTAGGTTAGTGGTAATTTGATTTAAGCTTTGAAAATTTGTGTGGCCGCCATTACGTTTCCGTCAAGATGGCGGCGATATAAAACATGACACTGAGGTGCCTTTTGTTAGTACTACCTCTGTAGCAAATTTCGTTCCATTCGGTTGCACCGTGTTTGAATTAATAGGGGGAATCAATTTTCACACAAAGATGGCCGCCATCCGCAAACTATTACGCTGATGGCCTATTGGTTTGGTCAAAGGATGCTCCCCGCAGAAAGGTATGTTGTTGCAAAATTTGGTAGAGATCGGATGATTAGGATAGTCGTAATTTGATTTAAGCATTGAACATTTGTGAGGCCGCCATTACGTTTCCGTCAAGATGGCGGCGATATAAAACATGACACTGAGGTGTCCTTTGCTAGTGCTACCTTTGTACCAAATTTCGTTCAATTCGCATTCACCGTGTTCGAATTGATAGGGGGGGGGGGACAGACATTCAGAGTACACACACTCACACACACACAGACAGACACACACACACACACACACACACACACACAGACTCACACACACACATACACACACACACACACACACAGACTCACACACACACATACACACACAGACAGACACACTTTTTTCGCCCTGTGTTGATCTCATAAGTCAACTTTCATTTTTTGCAAAAATCGAAAGTAGGCTAAAAATATTTATGATTAATTTTAAATCTCTTGTATTTTCTGCAATATAAGTTATAATGTGCCAAACACTTTATACCTGATTTAACCAATGAGCGGACTTGACATCAGAGCGGTTCTCCAATGTCACAACAATGTCTTGCGCTGCAGAATGTGTTTGACTCGGTCTTTGGTATCCGAGCAGGAGTGTTATGACATTTGTTTACGTCTTTGGGGATAACCCCTTTGCCGACCCCTTGTCAAAGCCTGAGCGGAGTTGAGGAACTCATTTTAGGGTCCCTTGGAGGACCGAGTGGAATTAAGGAAAATCGATGGGAATTGCTGTTCGACCGCGCTCGATGACTGGCGCACACACTCTTTCTCAACCTTGGCCATTTGCCAGAGATGAAGGATTACCTGATGCAACACTGTCTACATCGCTCCGAAGTCTTTCAAGAGTGAGACTAGGCTATATTCTTCCCCGTGAAATTGTAAGTGACATTTAAATACGGCCAATTTAATAACGTCTTAAGGATTTAACCAGTCATATTCATGGTAGTACTCTGTTAGCACTTTTACAATAATCTTTCTAAAGAAGGGGCTTAACTCGCTATGAGCTTTGTTGTGCATTAAAGATGACTGTAGGAAGTGCCAAGGAAGTACGGTATAAGATGGAGAGGAAGGAGGCAAGGAAGCAAAGATGGAAGAGAGGAAGGAAGGTGGGAAATACGAAGGGAAGAAGGAAGGAAGGAAGAATGGAACGAACAAAGCAAGGAGAAGATGAAGCAGAGAATGATGCATGGCAGGAAGGATGGAAGACAGGTAGGAGGGTAGGAAATAACGAAGGAAATCTGGGAGGAGAAATGAGAGACAGGAAGGAGGGTAGACAAGGACGAAGGTAAGAAAGAAAGAACGGTGGAAGGAACAAAGCAAGGAAAAGATGAAGCAGAGAAGGAAACAAGGAAGACGGAAGAAAGAAAGAAAGAAAGAAAGAAAGAAAGGAGGAAGGATGAAAAGAACAAGGCAAGGAACGGAGAAATCAGTGAGTTACAAGAAATGACGGAAGAAAGAAGGAAGGAAGGAAGGAAGTAGCTAAGGTGGAAAAAAATAAGCAAAGAGAAAGAAAGAGGAATTAAGGAAGGAAATACTGTAGCAAGTAATGAGGGACTGAAGAAATAAAACAACGAAGAATGTAATGACGAAAGAAGAAAGGAAGCAAGGAAGGTAAAAGCATGAGGCGAAACAGAATACTCGATATTTGCCAATAATAATCACTTAATAATCAGTACACGAGTTGTTTTATGCCAAATTGCGGTCTTCCAACTAAAATCATCAAATGAAAGGACACGCCAATAATTGCGACTAATTTCTCCTCTTCATCCATAATAAAAAGGGCAATAGCTCTGATATTCTGCAGCAGGTATTCAATAATTGATCTTCATCTCCATGATATAATTTTGGCAGCAGTAAAAGTTCGCTTCATCAGCGTGGAATTCAATTTTCGCCACACTGTTATTAACTTATAGTGGCAAATACACATAACTGGCTGTTGTCCAATTATAAGCGGCGATAAAAGAATATTGGTTAATTCATTTATGGCTTGCGATCGGAAACTCGCATTTGGAAGCTCCCAGTAAATTAGCAATGTTAATGAAGTTAACTACTTTTCGCTATCAGGATCAATTTTCAACTAAGTAATCGTGAAAACAGATGTTAATAATTGAGTTGACAACGAAAAGGATGTAAGTGCCAAAACATATTCAGAGGAACGAGCGATCTTTACTTACGAGGGTTGTTGTAGTTTCAAGTTCCGATGGACTGTATAAAAATAACAGATTGACATCCCAAACTTATTCTACTACTAAATATTTGCTTGATTTATATTTATGTCTCAACGAAATCGCCAAAACGATTGAAATAATTGTCGTATCATTACACCAGCTTTCCAATGCCCTCGGCCAAAAAAAAGTCTGCCGCCACTGAGATGGGTACGTCTGGAGAGTCTCCTGACGTTTTTACTTTTTGGCGAGGCGTTGCCGCCCAACAATTCTCTAAAAAGGTGAAAAATCATTCACGACGGCACAGTGCCAACGTTACGATAGAATTTTTCATAAAAATCAAGTGTGAAGTTTTGGACCATCTGCCGTTTAGTCCAAACTGATATTTATACAGTCTATCGGAACTTGAAAAAAGAAACAGCCCTCATATACCTTGGGATGCACTTCAGTTTCACAACCAATCACAACTGAGGTATGTTATCTTAAATTCCCTCTCTAGCCATTGGCACTGAAACGAATACCTTTTTCCAATATAAATGAAAAACAAGAAGTTCCGTGACGAATTAAGAAAAGCCTACTTTTCTTAAAATTTAAGATTGATGCCAATGATTAATCTATATGGAACTATCTAGAATAATGACGAAATTAAGTTGTTAATATCGAAATTTCTAATTAGTTCGAAATACTGTATACCTGGCATAATGTAGCCTAATAGGGCACTACAGTTGGCAGCCCTGGCGACTGAATATATTCTTAGTTACATCTCTTAAGGAACAGAATACAAAATTTGGTTGAAGTCCAATGGATAGCAAGGGCGTTACATGCAGTTAAACATTGGACCTAACAGCGCGCGTAAAATCATGTTGGTAACAATGTCATGCGTGTATTGGTCGGAATTAATCTGAAATAATATGATCTATTGTTGTGGCTATTTTGAATGAAATCCATTAGTTAGTATAGAAGTTACATGCATTTAAAATTGGACCTATCAGCAGGCTTATAATCATTTTGGCAACACTACCATGTATCGTCTCCTGGAAATTAAACTCAAAAATTATTTTCTATACGTGTGACAATTTTGAAATAGCTCATATATACTGTATATACCTTCCAAGATATCCAACATGGAGCTCAAATTTCAATTGCGATTTTTCAGCAGTTGGTAGCACTGACATCATTTTCAAATACGACATTGAGATATTCAGGTATAGATCTTAACTCCTACCAAAATTTTGTTTCGATTGTTACAGCCCTTTGGGAGTTGATAGGTGGGGAGGGGGCACACACACAGACAGACAGACAGACAGACAAACAGAAGGACAGACAGACAGATAGACACACACATACATTTGCCCGGATCGATCTCATATGTCTACTTTTTCCTCATTTTTGCAAAATGTGAAAAGTTGCCTAATAATTTTAAGATTATTTGGCTCATATATACTTGTTATAGTCAGCTCTTTAATTATGGGTGTTGTTGTTGTTGTTGTTGTTGTTGTTTGAGTCTTCAGTCTTTTGACAGGTTTTATGCAGTGCTCTATATCTCCCTGTCCTAAGCTAATCGTTTCATCTCTACATAGCCTCCATATCCTACATCCGAGGCAATCTATTTAACATACTGTATTCTAACCTTGTTTAACCCCTACAGTTCTTGTGACTACTTTCTGTGACTACGGTGAGGTCCGGTAGACAATGAAACACATTGTCCAAATCGTGCCTTCCCTGGAAGCGTGGAAGACCTTCACTCAGCTACGCCTGAAGCAGTGCAATGGATTGAAAAACTAGATATCCTTCTATAGTCCAGCCTGAAGTGAAGTTTAGTTAATCTAATAGTATTTTTTGTAACAATTTCTTCATTTTAATTCAGGATTAGTTCTTTCTATTATTTTGGTTAGTATTTAAGTTATTATTTTGTAATTTTTGAAGGATGTCATGTAAGCATCATACGCTAAATAAAATAGTTCTTCTCCTCGAGACTTCCATTCATACCTAAGTCGCTATTTCCAGGTGTCTTAATATGTGTCTTAATACATGTTCATTTGTTACTTCATCTACAAAACTGATCTTCATCATTCTCCTATAACACCACATTTGAAAGGCTTCTATTCTCTCGATTTCTGCTGTGCTAACAGTCCACGTTTCACTTCCATAGAGTAGAACGCTCCAGACAATGGCTTTCAAAAATGATTTCCTAATACCTAAATCTGTATTTGATGTCAACTGATTTCATTCCTGTATAAATGGCTGAGCCAACCTACTTTTGATATCATCTTTGCTTGCCACGGTGGGTGAGTGGTTATCGTGTCGGTCTACCAACCCCAAGTTTGCAGGTACGCTCCTGGCCATGGTAAGTGATTTTCTAAAGGCGACAAAAATCACGACACGCATGTCATACGTTGTTGGCATGTTAAAGAACCCATTTGAATTCAGAGGGCCGTGTTCATAGAGGCAAAATTAATCTCGGGATTTTCCGCCAACACCAAAAAGTTCATCCTATCTCTGCTAGAAAGCGCTATAGTGTCAAGGGGCTGTCTGTCTGTTAGGTAGTCAGCCCGAAGGCTGGTTGGATCCTCAAAAAGTACCGCCGTTACGTTATGTGAGTAGATACCCACAAAAACCCAAGGCAGCACTATATTGAGGCGTTCTAGGCAAGAAGAGGAGTGAGGTAGTTTGCCATTGCTTTCCTCACTGAGTCAGAACAGAAGTACTAACCATATGAGTAGAACCTTGCACAGCATCCACAGGCACTGACTGTGCCCCGAATGCCATTACTAAGCACCACCCATACCTCAGTAGCTTCCATATAATCACAGCCATGAATGAGACTGAGACATCGGTGAAAAGCCAACTTTTACTCTAGCCTGTGCCAACTGACAAATGCAAATGTACTGTATTCATCAAGAGATGGCAAACAGGCCAGGAGCTTAGATATCAAATCTCCTTGACTTTCATAGCGCTCCAAGGAACAACAAAATTCGACATCCAAACTGCCCTATGGGCGGCAATTCACAAAGCTTGCACCCGAGGCCATATGATATTATTATTATTACTATCGTCAATCACTGGTTATTTTGCTTCCTAAGTTGCAGAAGACTCTTAGTTCCATTAGACTTTCACCTGCCAATAGACGTCAATAGGAGTTTCTGTTTTATTTTGATGAAATTTCATTGTACTTTTGTTTTACATTTATAGATTTTGATCATGAATTCCTTCCTCATTGCGGAGTCTGTACTATTTAGTTAGTTAGTTAGTTAGTTAGTTATTGTTGTTTTAAGGGGCGGAACTACGAGGTCAACTGCCCCACCTGTACTATTTAAAATCGCATTCAAATCCTGAGGTGAATCGGTTAAACTGACGATGTCATCAGCAATTTTCAAAGTTGAAAGTATTTCTCCTTGACTCTTTACTACCACTTTTATCGTTTCTCAAATTTCCTTCATTGCTTGTTCAATGTGTGGATTGAAAAGTATGGGTGATACGTAGCAGCCTTCCCTTACTCCTTTCTGAGTACCAGCTTCTCTCACATATCCTTCCGCTCGAATGACTGCTGGCTGGTTTCTGTATAGATTGAAGATCGCCCTCCAATCCTCGCAGGCTACTAAATACCGATTATCACATAAATGTAGGTTATCAGACAAGTTCAGCAACACTCGACACCCAACTAGACGGGTCAGATGACCAGGATATCCCAATATCCTAAAATGAATTAACGACAACATTTATTTCCATTAATCCCTTTGTTTTTTCTATTTCTTGATCAACAATGTAGGTTAGATAAAAGAGAGTATTTAGTATGCAATATCATCCTTAGAAAAAAGGGAGATGACTTATGGAAGTGGCTCCGAAATGCCAAAAATCTTCAAAATTCCGGAATTTTGTCAAGAGCCATATTGATCTTAGGACCATTGACTTTGTAGCGGCATATTTATTTTCTGCATAGCTCATTCCTAGACGTTGATTTCTTTATAATTTCCCACAACCATGCGTCTGATTAATGGATTGGATTTCTTCATATTTTCCTTTCTATTTGAAAATAGATATTTAGGAAAAAAGGAAAGGAAACTAGTATTGTGGTCTTGGAGTGTTCCCACCCTGAAACCGAAACTGTCATCGTTTCCTCAGCTTACAGGGAAATTAAATTGACTCCAGTTTGTCGCCAAAATCTATGTCTTAATATAACAAGAAGTTCCGTGACGAACTAAAGAGCCTACTTTTCTTAAAATTTAAGATTCATGTCAATGATTAATCTATATGGATCTATCTAGAATAATGGTGAAATTAAGTTGGTAATATCGAAATTTCTAATTAGTTCGAAATACTGTATACCTATTTGTATAGTAGATCACCACATCTCCCATGGTTGGTGCGTATCCTGTTCAGTGTACACCATGTCCTACGGGGCAGATCAAGTTCCCATGGATTGTTGTTACTATGGAGAAAACTAAGTATCTCTGGTGGAGAAATACCTCAGACCATCAAGCATATAGTTGAAGAGTGCCCTCAGAACTTATATCCTGGAAACCACTTTGACTTTTTGTTTTCTACAGCAAATGTGTTAAACTATGTAAATGATATGTCTGTAAATTTGTAAATTATGGTTATATTTTCTCCGTGTTCCAAAAAGTGATGTAATAGCCATACGATTAATAATACTGTATACCTGGCATAATATAGCCTAATAGAGTACTACAGTTGGCATCCCTGGTGACTGAATATATTCTTAGTTCCATCTCTTAGAGTACAGAATACAAAATTTGGTTGAAGTCCAATGGATAGCATGTACGTTACATGCAATTAAACAATGGATTTAACAGCGCACGTCAAATCATGTTGGCAACAATGTCATGCATGTGTTGGCCAGAAATAATCTGAAATAATATGATCTATTGTTGTGCCAATTTTGAATGAAATCCATTAGTTAGTATAGAAGTTACATGCATTTTAAAATTGGACCTATCAGCAGGCTTAGAATCAATTTGGCAGCCCTGACGTATATTAATGACTCCAAATTAATCTAGAATGCCAGGTACTGTACGTGTGCAAAGTTTAGAGCTATTGGCTTGCATACTTTCTGAAATATTGATATTAGGGTAACACAAATAGAGACAGCATTTATTAACAGTTGGCAGCCCTGATTGCTCTTAAGAATACGCATAATCATATCTGTTATGGTACACATAGCACATACGAAATGTGGTTGACATCCAAATGATAGTACAGAAGTTACGTGTATTTAAATTTGGGCCTCTCAGCAGGCTTAGAATCATGTTGGTAGCACTGACGTATATACGTTACTCCAAATTAATATAGAATGTCAGGTACTATACGTGAGCATAGTTTAAAGCTATCGGCTTGCATACTTTCTGATATATTGGTATTTGTATAAGAGAAATTCAGAGCATTTATTAACAGTTGGCAGCCCTGGTGGCTCTTAAGAATACGCTCAGTTATATCTGGGTTATGTACACATAGCACATTCGAAATTTGGTTGAATTCCAATTGTTAGTGCAGACGTTATATGCATTTTAAAATTGGACCTATCAGCAGGCTTATAATCATTTTCGCAACACTGCCATGTATGGCCTCCTGGAAATTAAACTGAAATATCATTATCTATACGTGTGCCAATTTTGAAATAGCTCCCATTCATGCCTTCCATGATATCCAACATGGAGCTCAAATTTCAATTGCGATTTTTCAGCAGTTGGTAGCACTGACATCATTTTCAAATACGGCATTGAGATATTCAGGTATAGAGCTTTACTCCTACCAAATGTTGTTTCGATCTCCGCATCCGTGTAGGAGTTGATAGAGGGACACACACACACACAGCCAGCCAGACAGACAGACAGACAGACAGACACATATTTCCCCGGATCGATCTCATAAGTCTACGTTTTCCTCATTTTTGCAAAATTTGAAAAGTTGACTAAAAATTACCTTTAATTTCGAACTTTTCAAGGTACTGTCCCCGTTTACCTGGATAGTAGGCTGTCAGATATCCGCCTCCTCAATCGGATTGCCAATTATCAATCGCACCGGCACAGTTACATCAATGAAAATGGCACTGACAGATACTATCGAGATAAGAGCACAGAAGTTCACAGGAAATCATTGTGGAACACACCAAAATAGACGGGGGTTCATACTTACCGTTACTTACCTCTTAATTATCTCGGGGTTTGAGTTGACAACAGGATCACTAAAGTCTGTTCACACAATAACCTCCACCATGACATTTAAAAATGAACCAGAACGAAGACGAGAACTTTGAACTGTACAAAAGCTTTATTTCAAATAAAGGGTATGATTTTACTAACACAACAAAAACAACGTGGCTATCAGTAGCCCAAGTCAATCTGACTACATCCTCCAGTAGGACTTGAAAAATTATTATACAACATGATATTAAACATTTTAGCTCCCAAGAGCTTCAAATAACGTAATATTCATAACACTATTGGATTGGAGAAGGACGTCAGGGTGTGACATATATAGAGCATTTGGTTTCCTTTTAATAAACATGAGAATGGTATTTATAGTCGCAAGGCCAGAGTGTGTACGACCTCACTCTCTGAGAACCAGATGTTGGCACAGCTGCGGGCTACCCTCCAGCCTGTTGCATACTGGTCAAATGCACTCCCTTCTCACGTGCTAAGTTACGTAAGAGTACAGCTTGCTCTCTCAAACTTTTAAATGTCTTACAAGACAACTCACATTATATTTACGCAAATCTTTCAAGTACTTTGCTCACATCCTATTGGATCATTATATTAATTTCTTAAACTTGTTAACTTCAATCCAAATGTTTAATTAGCTCTTAAATGTTTATAACAAAATCACATAAATTATTTATAAGAATTAGAAATTGTTTATAATATTTGTCAAAGACAATAAAAATATTATAAGCACGCCTTTAACATCACTCTCGTTCCACATTATTTTCAAAAATATTTACAGCAATTATTTACAATATTAACATTTAAATTGTTTAAATTATTAATTTAATAAATACATTAGCCACATGTTCATTCGGTTGGTAATTTTCATAATCGTGATTAATATAATCGACCAATGAAGGTTAGTTATACATATTAATGTCACAATCTAGTTTAATAAAGTTTTTAATAATGATTTGTGACGGCAACCTTCATTCAAAATCTTATCTCAAATTCTTTCAAAACTCGTGTTAATTATAACAGTAATTCACTTGATTAATTTTCAACGAACTATGACAATCTTACTCCAGCGGAAAATCCTTCGCTAACAAGTTAATGCACAATCTGCATTAAAAATATGCCCAAAATCATCATATATTAATCTATATGGCATTAAAAACATCCACATAACTTACAAAACTTCCACAAATAATTCTTTAACATTAATTCCTGTGGGAACTTCCTTCATATTCAAGGGCATTATATCTCAGCGACTTTCAACACGCGCTGCACTAGCGATTATACATTCATAGTTCCACTTAAAAATTTTTATAATCATTAATTGTTTCAAAACTGTTTTTCTATAACCTTCGTGGATTTCATTCATGAACCGAAATGAAGTCAAAACTTGCCAATCACAAACAAATTTAATAGTGAATACGCTTATATACGCCTGTCTGGTCTATCAAAATTTAAGATTAACATCTTAAAAGAAAATTGTAGTATAAAAATACTATCTTCAAATAAAGTGCGACTAAAATGCAAAGTAGCCGAATAGAATCCAATTAGACTGGGGAATGCAAACATCGTTATATAATTCTCTAATTGAGAAAAACTCCTAACAAAAGTACTTGACTTTAATGCATTCAATAATTCATTATTAAAGTTACTCTTTCACAAAAGTGTCTATGATGCAATGTTCATTCATAACTGACGATAAATGTCTGTGTTGCAATCAATACAAATAACGACTAGTATTTCCAAGATCGTCGACAACGTAAGAGATTTTAACGCTCTAAAATCATTTAAATGTTCTTCCTTCTTGATGATGACAGAAAATTGGTCAAAGTAATTAAACTGGGGTTGAATTACTTTAATAAAATGACACGCTGTCTGAATTTAAATCTGCCATAAAAATCATTAACTTACAGTCAAATCGTGACTACAAAAATATTAATTACTGAAAAACCCAAATATCAGTCTCAACTGATTCAAAATCATTTACTATGCCCATGACATAACAATATCTTAATAAATCGTCGAAAAATGCAAAACTCATCAAGGTGTACTGAGAATAAGAATCTCAACAAGAAAATAGGGCAAAAAACATGAGGATAAAAATATGGGAAAAATGGTTGCTCAAACATTATTAGTAAACTCAAATACAATAAACGTTCACGACTACCTTATCTGCCGATTGACGTTCCAGAGGAAAATTCCCCAAAGAAGACTGCTGATGGATCCATTTCACCACGTTAAAGCTGAGCTCCATCCTCGAAATAGGAAATAGCACCCTCGGAGAATCGAACTGCTTCCTTCTCCGGAAATCGCTCTGCTCCTTGAAGACGAATAGACATCCTTCCGGCAATAATCTTCTTTGTGAGTCGGGATATCCCTGACCTCTCTTGAAAAATTCCCTGAAGTTCCAGTAGACAATCGCCATGAAGTTTTGTAGAAATTTCCGAAGAAATTATTCATATTCAGAGTATGAAATTGTTTCTATGGCTGTTCGATGGTATTCAGCCTTTAATTACGAAACATGGGTGTAGATGGTATTCACCGCATGTTCGCTTGTGTGGAATAGCAATTAGCGAAGTTCCATGTCGCTATCTTACTCCGTTGAAGTATGTCCCAATTGCAATAAGCCCTTTTAGCCTTCCATCTGCTCTTCGGTTGTAGTGTTAGAAGAACAAACTGCCGTATTCAATTGCTCCATTATACTGGTATCGTTGTGTAACCAAGCAATCTGAAGTCTTTCTATTCCACTCGCAGCGTCAGCCGTTGCGTTGATTCTGGCTATACAAAAGTGCTTCTCTTGTGGCGAGATAATCACTTTTGTCAGTCGTATAAAACTGCTAATATCTTTTAAACTAATCGGTCGAAATTGTTCAGCTTTTCTCTATAACTGCATGTAGCACTGCACAATACAATTAGCTTATCGGTGACCGCTAACTGTTCGAAGCTAAACTTGTAGAAGCTTTCTAAGGTCCGTTTCAACTTCACCTAGTTTGACTTGGATCTCGTTAATATAGTGGCCTCGCCACGCGTTATGAAGACGATTCTTTTCACTGCTGTTCACTTCGACGTCTCACTATAATGAATGTATAAGAAAAGAACTTTCACAAATATACTTCGATGATCTGAGAATGAGATCTCAGAATGATCAGAGAACGAAAGAGGCTCCTCTCTTCTGCGCAAGCCCTTTTATTAACTTCTCTAGGGGCGTTTCCATCCCTTCCAAAGCGTGATACTGCGTCATCGCTAAAAGTTCCAACTTCGTTAATACATGACGGATTTTCAAAATTCAAAAACTGAAAATAAATTTCACCAAGATTCCAAATCAATGCTTTTACTGCAAATGGATTTCCACAATTCTGCATTCCAAAAGTAATAAAAATACCATAGTTTCAGCAATCTCCGTCTTCCTTTAAACTATCGTTCATTGGTTCATGCCTCTCCTCCAATAGCATAGTTTCTTCCTCAGCAGAATTCCTCGTTTCCTGCGACTGCGTCGTAAATCTTGGAACATTCTCGACTAAATGCTGACGTCACTGAGAATCTCAGCTCAAGTAGCCTGCTGGCATAACATTTACGTCATCCGTGCTTACGTCATGACTACCCACGTCATAACTATGACAGCCATAACTCTCCTTATAATTTCAAATATAGCCACCGTGGTCTCTATATAATTCAATTACGGGGGCATTCTCCTCTCACCACGTTTTAAAAACAGTTGCAAATTGTTTTTAAACCCAATGTTACAAGTATCTCAACTCTCTTGAACACGAAATTGAATTATTACTGGCTTACTCTAGGATAGTATCTTTTTAAATTTCCAGCATTGAACTTGCCGTAAACGACATTATTCTCATCATCGTAGAGTTCATAACAGTTGTTTCCATAAGCGTTCGTAATCCTAAACGGCCCCAGGAACACTAATCCAAATTTGGGGTAGATTTTCTTGGTCATATCAGCCTTGACAGGTCTGCGTAATAATACAAGATTTCCAACTTGAAAGGGTGTACCAAAACGTTTTCCAGCTACTCTTTTCAATCGTTTCTCTGCTGCTTTCTGGAGTTGTTCCTTTGCCTTGTCAATCCTCTGCTGCCTTCCTATGTCGGGATCTCTAGGTATGTGGTTGAAAAGATTATCCCACGGCCTTTCTGGGTTTCTTCCTAGATGAAGTCGCATTGGCACTTCTCCTGTGCTCTCCTGCACTGTAGAGTTCAGACATTCCTCAATAAGGGGTACAAATCTCACCCAACCAGAATGATCATTTGGACAGAAAATTCGACAGAATTTCGAAAATTCAGCCATATATCTTTCTGAGGAATTCGATTCAGGGTAACGCACGCTTGAAAATAAGTGCTTAATGCCAAGCCTTTCCATATCCGCTGCAAATTCCACGGACGTAAACTGCGTTCCATGATCTGACAGTAGATATTCCGGTATACCAGCTTTAGGAAATACAGCATTTTCCAGTCTGCTTACTACGTTCCTCGTGTTAGCTTTCTGCATGGGACTCATTGTAACAAATTTTGAGAAAACATCCACGGTCACCAACAAGTACTGGTTACCCTGGTATCCCTTCGGACAGGGGCCAAATATATCCGTCGCCATGAGTTCGTTTGGCTTAGAAGGAATCATCGCCTTCGCTTTTCCCTTTAATAAAGCAGAAGCATACTTTGCTCTTTGAAATTTGTCACAGGATCGAATGACCTTGGCAATACTGGAACGCATGTTAGTCCAGATAAATCTCTCTTTAAGTGTATTAAGAGTTTTATCTAAACCGGCATGTCCAGTTGCGTGATGAGCTACCCACACTAAATTGACCACAAGTTTAGGTGGCACGACTATTCGGAGTTTTGTATGCGCAGAGTCAGCATACTTGCATACAATGTCTCCACTCAAGACAAAGTGTCGTGAATTTCTCCGTGTAGCTTCATAGTCAACATCCGTATTGTCCATGTATCCCTTGAGGAACCTGTACATTTTCCTTATTGGAGCGTGTCTCTTCTGTGACACACCGATTCGGGCTAACCTCCTAACGGTTTCTTCGTCTTCTTGCTCCAATTGTACATGGTGTATCTGCACATTTTTAATAGGGTTACGTGATAGAGCATCAGCCAGTAAGTTATCTTTCCCAGGCTGGTGGACGATAGTAGCGTTAAACTGTTGGGTGAACAAAGCCCAACGTGTCAATCTATCACTTGACATGTCAGTTTGCAACATAAACTGTAGTGCTTTATGGTCAGTAATAATGATGACCTTATGTCCCAGCAGGATTTTCTTCCAGGCTTGTAAAGCTGTCACAAAAGCTAACGCTTCAAGCTCTGTCGTGAAGTAGTTTTCCTCGTGCTTTTTCAACTTCCGACCAGTGAACGCAATGTAGTGCTTGTTGCCTGCCTCGTCTTTCTGGTATAAGACTGCACTAATGCCTATTCTTGATGCATCAGACTCAATATAGAACACCTTCTCAAAGTCTGGGTACTCCAGTTTCACATTATTTTTGAGCATCTCTTTTGCTTTCTCAAAAGCCTCGTCTGCAGCGGTACTCCATTTCCATCTGTTGTTCTTCTTGAGTAAGTCATACAGAGGAGCCATAATTTCCGAGTATCTTGGACAGTGGCTGCTAATAAATTGGCATGCACCTACAAATTCTCTAACTTGTTTCACCTTAGTTGGCTTTGGAAATCTCGTGATCGCATCTACTTTTTTCATGTTTGGATGATATCCATCTTTATCAATAGTATGCCCCAAATAATTTATCTCCTTCTTCAAGAATTGACATTTTCCAAAGTTCACCTTAATATTGGCCTCCCTTAAGTTCTCGAACAACTTTCTCAAGTGCACTAAATGATCTGCGGCGCTGGGTGAAGATACGATTAAATCGTCAATGTAGCAGATTACATTTTCTTTCACTTCGTCAGTGAGCTTACTATCAAGTGCTCGAATAAGTGCTGGTCCACTGTTAACCATTCCAAAAGGCATTCTGGCAAAGACCCATGACGTCTGGTCAAATAGGAATCCAGTGTACTGCATACTATCCTCTTCTAATTGAACTTGATAAAATGAAGACGTCAAGTCAAGAACGCTGAAACATGCTCTCCCTTTGAATTTCCGAAGCAGATCTCTAATCTTGGGTGGTCTGTCATTTTCTGGAAGAATCTTCAAGTTGATGGTCCTGGCATCGAGACAAAGACGTATCTGACCATTACTTTTCTTCACTACTGTGATGGGGTTTATATAAGACGACGCCTGTTTTCTAATAATCCCGTCTACCTCCATTTTTCTGATTAACCCTCGTACTTCTTGATAGTATTTCTCAGGAATGGGGTATATTCTCTTCTGGTAAGGGGTTTCATCTGTCAGCCTTATCTTGTACTTATAATCCTTAATCAATCCAGGCTTTTCATCGAAAATATCTTGGAATTCCTTTATCAGATCCTCAAATTCCCCCTGAATTTCTTCAAATCCTTCAGTTTTTCTACTGGGTATTTCTTCTAAGTTTTCCACTTCATTAATTATTGTATTCAAAATTTCTTCCCTAAGGTCTATTTCCAGACTGTTTTTCACGTCCTGTTCTTCTATCTCTTCTGTGATTATGTACCCATCATTAAAGCTAATACTTCTGTTCTTCATGTCAATAATAGCTCCGACCTTCGATATAAAATCGATTCCAAGCACCATATCAAAATTGATCTTGCTCACCACAATGAAGATCTGTTCATAATTCCTTCCATTGATCTCAAAGTTCAATAACACTTGAATCTTGCATTTCACTGCCTTATCTTGGAATATCCCTCTCACTTTGACGGTAGAAACAGGTAGAACTGTCATGTTCTCTCCTCTTAACAGACTTTGATAACATTCCTCTGAAATGATGGAAATAATAGCACCAGTATCCATCAGGGCTTTGTACTGCTGTCCATCTATCCGTACAGCAATAATAGGTAATGCACATGGTCTTTCCTCTTTAACAATACCCCTCTCTTCTAGTAAATCTTCATCGGTAACTTCGTATATCTCATTAATCGTAATCAGGTGTGGTGTGGCAATGTATTTACAGGTTCTCACTGACGTTGAGAAATCGGTGTTTTTTTTTTTGTGTTACCGACCTCAAAATTCTGTTGGCTCGTAGAAGGCCCAGGATCGATTACAACATCCTGCCTTTTCTTTTGATTGTCAGCTTCTTTATCCCTTAATTCTTTTAAGTATTGCTGGCTTTCCTTCTCTCTTTGCTGATACTGATCGGGTGTCATAACCTGACCTTGAGTATTCTGGTTTCTATTTTGGTTTTGGTTATTCCTATTATAGTTACGGTTATACCCATTATTGTTGTAATATCTGCCTCTTCCATTGTAGTTTCCTCGGTTGTAGTTCCAACCTCTTCTCTGTTGATACGGTCGGTAACCTTGTGATCTGTAATTTCTAAACTGATTATTCCTGTGAGGACCTACATTGTCAGTTTTCTCCTGCTCTGGCTTGTCAGTTTGTTGGACTTGGTCCATGTATACCGTATTGATTTCTTTAAACTCCTGCCTTTGACCTTTCTGGACTACGTTAGGCATTGGACTTGTGTAGTCTAACCTTCTCAGTAATTCATCCATGCTGGATAAATCCCTGATGTTGGACGAAATTATAAGTCTTCTCACCTCAACTGGCAGCATACGAGAAATCGCATCTATTAGTTGCTCCGTGGACAATGGGGGTTGCAAAAATCTCAAGCGGGACAACTGACTCGTAAAGAAATCAGCGTACCTCGTTGGAAGAGTACCTGAGTATTTTCTTGAATACACCTCCGCTCTTAACGAATTCTGCGCTTCTATGGACCAAAATCGTTTGATTAATGCCTCTGCAAACTCGTCAAAGTTACTGAATGTGTATCTAAATGCGCGAAACCATTCGAGGGGTCCTCCAATCAGATATCTCTCTACTATCTTCATCTCTCTCTCTGGGAATGTGAGCTTCGATGAAATAATCTTTGAGATTCCTTACATACTCTATAGGTGTCAAACTATCAGTGTTACTGAATTTTTGTGGTTTGTCTTCGAAATTCCTGATGACCGTCACGTTCCTCGGATATGAATCCGGATAGTTTTTCCCACTATCTCGATAATTCCACTCAGGTTCCATATTCCTCTCGTCATCCTCCTCTCTGAATCTGGATACACGTTCTTCAGGAGTCACGTCTCTCTCTTCTGGATCTAGGTTATGTCTTCTAGCATAATTCCTATTCAATTCGCAAGCTAAGCCTTCTGTATCCTTGTCGGTGATTTCTGTTAAGACTTTCTTGATAATCTCTTCTTTGTAGTCCTGCATTAAACTAGCCTCTCCTAACTTCAAATTTTTCAGTTTACTCGTCGTTTCATTTACATCCGAGACAACTTTATGAATTTGATCCTCTAATGTAGATTTAAAGTTTGCATATCCTGATCTAGTTGTGTTCTATCGTCAACTTGTTTTTCGGATAGCGAATTTATCCTGACGCTTAAATCTTTCCTAATCTGTACTACTTCATTGTTAATTTCTATCTGCGTACTGGCAAGTTTTCTTTCAATCCTTTCCTGAATTTGGGTTACATGTTCCCCACTTGACTTATTCCACTCGTCTTTCCATACCGCTACGTTTGCTGTTAACATTTCGGCTATGTCTACTTCGATATCCTCTTTTAATACTCTATTGTGGTCTAATACCTGTGTTCTCATGACCTCTACATCATACTTCAACTCTGCTAAAGACGTTGTTGTTCTAACTGATTCATCAACTAGTCTAGTCGCTAATGCAGTTATATTACGCGTACAAAGAGTTTTTGAGTTTTCGATTTCTTCCCTGACTTTATTTACATCAGTTTGGACTTTAGTGATATCTACGAAAACTGTGTTGACCTCTACCTGAATCTTAGTTATGTCACTTTGCACCTCAGTTATATCCGCATGAATGTTATTAATGTCTACCTGAACATTGGATACATCAGTTCTAGCTTTTTGAATTTCTTTTTGGACTTCCTCGACCTTGTCTTGGACAGTCGCTACATCGTTTTTGACAACAACTACTTCGGCTCTAGCACTAGAAATATCCCCTCGGACATTAGCTACATCTAGATTTAACATTGTAAGGTCTTTCTGTACCTTAGACACATCATTTTTAACATCAGACACATTTGTGCGGATGTCACTTACAGTATTTTCAATTCCTAGGGTATTAATCTGTAAACGCGACATATTATCCTCCAAATTAGCAGCACTAGTTTGGATACCCTTCAAACTTTCATCCATACTAGCTTTCAAATTACTAGCATTCTCCTCCATCCTTGCATTCAAATTAGCAGACAAATTACTAACATTCTCCTCCATTCGACTATTATTCTCCTTCATGCTTTCATTCAGCATCTGCTTCATACTGCGATTCATGTTAGCAGACATCTCCTCTAACATTTTCTTCAAACTTTCATCTGCCATTACAATATTATTCAAAAATGGATTGCTGTAGGGACATACATCAAAAGAGCAAAATAACAACATTTGAGCAACACTTTTCACCATATATAAATTTGATCAATTTTCTGTCTTAAATCTAACTTATAACTACCTTATAATTAACCTTCGACGATACTTCATGTTGAAACAAACTCAAGCACATGTTCAAATTTCTCTGGCTCATTTTAAAATATCCTAACACAAATAATTTACATTTACAATCCAAATAATTTAATTTTATCTTTAATATGACTAAAATGTCATAAGCCGGTCAAATAAAATAAGATTCCAGATTATAGGCGATTTTTCTAAGTTTCCAGCCTATTTAACCTTTCTCAAGTTGTATAAGATCTGATCTTTTCTGAGTGTAATTTTCCTAACACAATACAACATTTAATTCCTATATAATCACACTCTTAAATTCTACAATTGGCCTAGACATCTAACAAAGAATCAACCTCTTTATTTGAGTCTAATCGAACCCTACGTTTTAGGTTTGCCACTCTTACTGGCGTTCAACCTGGTGTTCCAGTTTTGTTGAATCGAGCCCCAACGTTTTAGGTGCGCCAATCTTTCTGTCCCCGTTTACCTGGATAGTAGGCTGTCAGATATCCGCCCCCTCAATCGGATTGCCAATTATCAATCGCACCGGCACAGTTACATCAATGAAAATGGCACTGACAGATACTATCGAGATAAGAGCACAGAAGTTCACAGGAAATCATTGTGGAACACACCAAAATAGACGGGGGTTCATACTTACCGTTACTTACCTCTTAATTATCTCGGGGTTTGAGTTGACAACAGGATCACTAAAGTCTGTTCACACAATAACCTCCACCATGACATTTAAAAATGAACCAGAACGAAGACGAGAACTTTGAACTGTACAAAAGCTTTATTTCAAATAAAGGGTATGATTTTACTAACACAACAAAAACAACGTGGCTATCAGTAGCCCAAGTCAATCTGACTACATCCTCCAGTAGGACTTGCAAAATTATTATACAACATGATATTAAACATTTTAGCTCCCAAGAGCTTCAAATAACGTAATATTCATAACACTATTGGATTGGAGAAGGACGTCAGGGTGTGACATATATAGAGCATTTGGTTTCCTTTTAATAAACATGAGAATGGTATTTATAGTCGCAAGGCCAGAGTGTGTACGACCTCACTCTCTGATAACCAGATGTTGGCACAGCTGCGGGCTACCCTCCAGCCTGTTGCATACTGGTCAAATGCACTCCCTTCTCACGTGCTAAGTTACGTAAGAGTACAGCTTGCTCTCTCAAACTTTTAAATGTCTTACAAGACAACTCACATTATATTTACGCAAATCTTTCAAGTACTTTGCTCACATCCTATTGGATCATTATATTAATTTCTTAAACTTGTTAACTTCAATCCAAATGTTTAATTAGCTCTTAAATGTTTATAACAAAATCACATAAATTATTTATAACAATTAGAAATTGTTTATAATATTTGTCAAAGACAATAAAAATATTATAAGCACGCCTTTAACATCACTCTCGTTCCACATTATTTTCAAAAATATTTACAGCAATTATTTACAATATTAACATTTAAATTGTTTAAATTATTAATTTAATAAATACATTAGCCACATGTTCATTCGGTTGGTAATTTTCATAATCGTGATTAATATAATCGACCAATGAAGGTTAGTTATACATATTAATGTCACAATCTAGTTTAATAAAGTTTTAATAATGATTTGTGACGGCAACCTTCATTCAAAATCTTATCTCAAATTCTTTCAAAACTCGTGTTAATTATAACAGTAATTCACTTGATTAATTTTCAACGAACTATGACAATCTTACTCCAGCGGAAAATCCTTCGCTAACAAGTTAATGCACAATCTGCATTAAAAATATGCCCAAAATCATCATATATTAATCTATATGGCATTAAAAACATCCACATAACTTACAAAACTTCCACAAATAATTCTTTAACATTAATTCCTGTGGGAACTTCCTTCATATTCAAGGGCATTATATCTCAGCGACTTTCAACACGCGCTGCACTAGCGATTATACATTCATAGTTCCACTTAAAAATTTTTATAATCATTAATTGTTTCAAAACTGTTTTTCTATAACCTTCGTGGATTTCATTCATGAACCGAAATGAAGTCAAAACTTGCCAATCACAAACAAATTTAATAGTGAATACGCTTATATACGCCTGTCTGGTCTATCAAAATTTAAGATTAACATCTTAAAAGAAAATTGTAGTATAAAAATACTATCTTCAAATAAAGTGCGACTAAAATGCAAAGTAGCCGAATAGAATCCAATTAGACTGGGGAATGCAAACATCGTTATATAATTCTCTAATTGAGAAAAACTCCTAACAAAAGTACTTGACTTTAATGCATTCAATAATTCATTATTAAAGTTACTCTTTCACAAAAGTGTCTATGATGCAATGTTCATTCATAACTGACGATAAATGTCTGTGTTGCAATCAATACAAATAACGACTAGTATTTCCAAGATCGTCGACAACGTAAGAGATTTTAACGCTCTAAAATCATTTAAATGTTCTTCCTTCTTGATGATGACAGAAAATTGGTCAAAGTAATTAAACTGGGGTTGAATTACTTTAATAAAATGACACGCTGTCTGAATTTAAATCTGCCATAAAAATCATTAACTTACAGTCAAATCGTGACTACAAAAATATTAATTACTGAAAAACCCAAATATCAGTCTTAACTGATTCAAAATCATTTACTATGCCCATGACATAACAATATCTTAATAAATCGTCGAAAAATGCAAAACTCATCAAGGTGTACTGAGAATAAGAATCTCAACAAGAAAATAGGGCAAAAAACATGAGGATAAAAATATGGGAAAAATGGTTGCTCAAACATTATTAGTAAACTCAAATACAATAAACGTTCACGACTACCTTATCTGCCGATTGACGTTCCAGAGGAAAATTCCCCAAAGAAGACTGCTGATGGATCCATTTCACCACGTTAAAGCTGAGCTCCATCCTCGAAATAGGAAATAGCACCCTCGGAGAATCGAACTGCTTCCTTCTCCGGAAATCGCTCTGCTCCTTGAAGACGAATAGACATCCTTCCGGCAATAATCTTCTTTGTGAGTCGGGATATCCCTGACCTCTCTTGAAAAATTCCCTGAAGTTCCAGTAGACAATCGCCATGAAGTTTTGTAGAAATTTCCGAAGAAATTATTCATATTCAGAGTATGAAATTGTTTCTATGGCTGTTCGATGGTATTCAGCCTTTAATTACGAAACATGGGTGTAGATGGTATTCACCGCATGTTCGCTTGTGTGGAATAGCAATTAGCGAAGTTCCATGTCGCTATCTTACTCCGTTGAAGTATGTCCCAATTGCAATAAGCCCTTTTAGCCTTCCATCTGCTCTTCGGTTGTAGGGTTAGAAGAACAAACTGCCGTATTCAATTGCTCCATTATACTGGTATCGTTGCGTAACCAAGCAATCTGAAGTCTTTCTATTCCACTCGCAGCGTCAGCCGTTGCGTTGATTCTGGCTATACAAAAGTGCTTCTCTTGTGGCGAGATAATCACTTTTGTCAGTCGTATAAAACTGCTAATATCTTTTAAACTAATCGG
Source organism: Meconema thalassinum (assembly GCA_946902985.2). Classification (NCBI taxonomy): domain Eukaryota; kingdom Metazoa; phylum Arthropoda; class Insecta; order Orthoptera; family Tettigoniidae; genus Meconema; species Meconema thalassinum. Next base: position 2,134,572,578 of record OX336388.2, on the reverse strand, counting down.
TCGAAATTGTTCAGCTTTTCTCTATAACTGCATGTAGCACTGCACAATACAATTAGCTTATCGGTGACCGCTAACTGTTCGAAGCTAAACTTGTAGAAGCTTTCTAAGGTCCGTTTCAACTTCACCTAGTTTGACTTGGATCTCGTTAATATAGTGGCCTCGCCACGCGTTATGAAGACGATTCTTTTCACTGCTGTTCACTTCGACGTCTCACTATAATGAATGTATAAGAAAAGAACTTTCACAAATATACTTCGATGATCTGAGAATGAGATCTCAGAATGATCAGAGAACGAAAGAGGCTCCTCTCTTCTGCGCAAGCCCTTTTATTAACTTCTCTAGGGGCGTTTCCATCCCTTCCAAAGCGTGATACTGCGTCATCGCTAAAAGTTCCAACTTCGTTAATACATGACGGATTTTCAAAATTCAAAAACTGAAAATAAATTTCACCAAGATTCCAAATCAATGCTTTTACTGCAAATGGATTTCCACAATTCTGCATTCCAAAAGTAATAAAAATACCATAGTTTCAGCAATCTCCGTCTTCCTTTAAACTATCGTTCATTGGTTCATGCCTCTCCTCCAATAGCATAGTTTCTTCCTCAGCAGAATTCCTCGTTTCCTGCGACTGCGTCGTAAATCTTGGAACATTCTCGACTAAATGCTGACGTCACTGAGAATCTCAGCTCAAGTAGCCTGCTGGCATAACATTTTCGTCATCCGTGCTTACGTCATGACTACCCACGTCATAACTATGACAGCCATAACTCTCCTTATAATTTCAAATATAGCCACCGTGGTCTCTATATAATTCAATTACGGGGGCAGTACAAAGCAGAAATATATAGCCTGGAAGTAATTTATTAATATATCTGCTAAATGATAGCACATCAGTTTTTCTAATGTTACTTAAGTTTAATTTTGGGAAGTGGAAATGTTCAAGAAAATGCTATTCAAATTACGGTACGCAATTTAAAAAAAAAGAAATATCAGAAATATATTACATAAAAGAAGCTCCAGCTCATCTTCAAACAACCCACTGCCAGATCATAAATGTTCAAAAGTTTTAATATCTTGATGAGTGTATCGAACCAAATAATTCTGAAAAGTTCTACACCTCAACACGAGTCAATAAAATCGAAACAACCTTCCGCCTCACACACCAACTGAACAATAAAAAGTCCATCTCTAGGAATGCAAAGTTAAGACACTATCAAACTGTGTTTAGACCCGAAGCACTGTATGCAGCGGAATGCCTAACAAACCGCACAGCTGGACCGATCGAGAGACTTGAAATTAAGGAAAGAAAGATCATTAGGAAAATGCCTGGTCCTAAGTCCAAAGATGGAGGTTACAAGCTCTGGAGTAATTCAGAAATATACTCACACACTGAAAAAACTCAAATATAATCCGGAAACGGAGAATAACATTCTATGCCCACCTCCTCAGAATGCCAGTCAGTAGATTCTCCAACCGCCTATTATCATACTTCAGAGGTTTAAAGGTGATGCCTCCTTGGCTGATGGAAGTGGATAAGGACTTTTTAAAGTTTGAAATTTCTGAATCAGATATCTTGCTCAGATCCCCTTGAAACAAAAACTCCGTCAGGTTCATCAAGAGGAATTAAAACCCAGCAAGAGATATGTTCACTCGGATGAGTGGAAGAAATCCCATTCCGAAAGGATGAAGGCGTGGTGGGCTAACATGAAAAAACACAGTTGCGATCTCGCGGTCCATTGTGGCCACAACGATAAAATTAAAGTTTGTAGATATACCGTTTATCAATTTTCCAAAATCCTGTGCTAAACTAAGGATAAGGATTCTATGAACTTCCTCAAAATAATTCAATTAGTTCTTGTAGGTAGTTTCGGAGGAAAAGGAAAATACAAAGTTATAAATTAACATGGGCAATGTAGAATATTCTCTTGAAAAGTGTTACCAACATTCGCACTACAATTTTGTGTGAGAAGGTTGACACCCTTGCTCGACGTTTATGGAGCTGAGTTGCTGGGACTAAGCCATATCGTGGCATGAGTCACCCCTTGCTGTCGCAGAGGTAATTGCCGACTCAATCAAATAACTGTGGGCTACGGGGACACAATACCTGTTTAATTGACTGGTTACAAACGTATCGGGAGTTTGCGTGCCTTGAGGACTTGCAACGCCAGCACACCAACTTTGTTCCTCTATCCGAGCTGGAGCATTTCTAGAGAGAGAGACAACATTTATTCATAGTAAGTTAAGGTATTCGTACAAGTTTGAAAAAGCACATTTTGAGAGATTTTTCATTTTTTCGTTTCCAAATCAAAGCATCTATTTTTAGCCTACTTTTCACATTTTGCAAAAATTAGGAAAAAGTAGACTTATGAGATCGATCCGGGAAAATGTGTGTCTGTCTGTCTATCTGTCGGTCTGTCCTTCTGTCTGTCTGTCTGGCTGGCTGTGTGTGTGTGTGTCCCCCTATCAACTCCTAAACGGCTGCAGCAATCAAAACCAAATTTAGTATGAGTAAAGATGTGCACCGGAATATCTCACGTCCATATTTGAATATGATGTCAGTGCTACCAACTTCTGAAAAAAAAACGCACTAGAAATTTGAGCTCCATGTTGGATATCATGCAAGGTATGCATGGGAGCTATTCCAAAATTGGCACACATGTAGATAATACTATTTCAGTTTAATTTCCAGGAGACCAATGATGACAGTGTTGCCAAAATAATTTTAAGTCTTCTGATAAGACCAATGTTTTAATGCATATAACTTCTACACTATCAATTGGATTTCAACCAAATTTTGCATGTAATATCTGTACATAAACAGATATGACTGAGCGTATTCTTAAGAGCCACCAGGGCTGCCAACTGTTAATAATTGCTCTCTCTATTATTTTATCCAAATACCAATATATCAGAAAGTATGCAAGCCAACAGCTTTAAACTATGCACACGTATATTCTGACATTTTTGATTAATTTGGAGTAACTTATATACATCAGTTCTACCAACATGATTATAAGCCTGCTGATAGTACTGATAGTACTTCTATACTATCAGTTGGATTTCAACCAAATTTCGTATGTGCTATTTGTACCATAACAGATATGACCATAAGTATTTTTAAGAGCAATCAGGGCTGCCAACTGTTAATAAATGCTGTCCATATTTTTTTTACCCTAATATCAATATATCAGAAAGTATGCAAGCCAACAGCTCTATACTTTGCACACGTATAGCACCTGACATTATAGATTAATTTGGAGTAATTAATACAAGGCAGTGCTGCCAACATGATTCTATGCCTGCTGATATGTCAAATTTTAAAATACATGTAACTTCTATACTAACAAATGGATTTCATCCAAAATTGGCACAACAAGATATCATAATATGTCAGATTATTTCTGACCAGCACACGCATGGTATTGTTGGCAACATGCTTTTACGCGTGGTGATAGATCCAGTGTCTAACTGCATGTAACGTCCATTGGACTTCAACCACATTCTGTATTCTGTACCTTAAGAGATGGGATTAAGAATATATTCAGTCACCAGGGCTGCCAACAGTAGTGCCCTATTAGGCTACATTATACCAAGTATATTTCTAACTAAATAAACATTTCGATATTACCAACTTAATTTCGTCATTATTCTAGATAGGTTCATATACTGTAGATCAATCATTGGCACGAATCTTAATTTTAAGAAAAGTAGGCTCTTTAGTTCGTTACAGAACTTCTTGTTAGAATATCCCAGGTCCATTTTCTGATCATATTCATGCATGGAATATGAAAAAACCCTAAATTTTAAATGTGGGCATATATTTTCTCATATTTAGTGCAGGACATTCCTAATATTATGAACTTTATTTTGAGACATTGTTAAGGTTATTTTTCTATTTAATATTCTTCTTGCCGACCATGAGGGATAACATAAACAAAAGACTAACGAAATTCGGCATATAAGGGATTATAACATAAACAATAGAAAATAGTTGAAACCTGACTTATTGATATTTGAACACGTATAAGTACACACAACGTTTGACCAACTGATAAGCTTCTTGTCCCATTACAAATTCAACAAGAAGTTACGTGACGAACTAAAGAGCCTACTTGTCTTAAAGTTAAGATTCATGCCAATGATTAATCTACAGTATATGAATCTATCTAGAATAAAGACGAAATTAAGTTGGTAATATCGAAATGTCTAATTAGTTCTAAATATACCTGGTATAATGTAGCCTAATACTGGTACTACTTGGTGATCTGCTGCGAACATCCTGCGCTCTTCAGCCTTATCACTGGTTTTCTCTACTGCCGACTATTGTCCTCCAGTGTGGCTCAATAGCCCGTATACGAAGTATATTGACCCACGATTGAATACCAGCATGCGTCTTATATCTGGCACCATCAGACCAACTCCAGTCCACTGGCTCCCACTGTTGTCTGGTGTAATGCCACCTGACTTACGAAGATCCCGTGCTCTTGTTCGAGAGTACAATATCTGCAAGAATCCTCTGCTACCTGTTCTAGGCGACATACCAGCTCTTAGTCTCCAAAGATTGAAATCACGACATCCACCTCTTTGTGATGCTGCTCTGAAGACATCCACCAACTTCGATGCTTTGGAGGAATGGAAAGGCCGCTGGAATAACTCCACTGACTTGCCCCTACATAACGTCTTCAGAGGGGAAAACATTGCTAACGGATTCCAACTACCGCGTGCAACTTGGTCCAGACTGAACAGGATCAGGACAGGTCATGGAAGGTGCAGGGATTCTCTCTATAAGTGGAACTTTGTACCATCTCCAGAATGTGATTGGAGAGCCCCTCGCCAGACCATTCCCCACATTTTAAGCGATTGTCAACTACGGGCTTATCCAGGTAGATTGGAAGACTTTCTATCACTAACAGCGGAGGCACTGCAGTGGGTTCAAGAGTTGGACATTCAGCTATAAGGGATAACACTAATGCCTGAAGTGAATCAATATTTTTTTGTTATTGTGTATACATTGTATATATTATGTATATAATTTCCTTGCCATACGTTAATAATAATAAGAGCACTACAGTTGGCAACCCTGGTGACTGAATATATTTTTAGTTCCATCTGTTAATGTACAGCATTTGGTTGAAGTCCAATGCACGTTACGTGCAGTTAGACATTGGATCTATCAGCACGCGTAAAAACATGTTGGCAACATTGCCATGCGTGTGCTGGTCAGAAATAATCTGAAATATTATGATTTCTCGTAGTGCCAATTTTGGATGAAATCCATTTGTTAGTATAGAAGTTACATGTATTTTAAAATTGGACCTATCAGCAGGCATAGAATCATGTTGGCAGCACTGACTTACATTAATTACTCCAAATTAATCTAGAATGTCAGGTGCTATACGTGTGCAAAGTATAGAGCTCTTGGCTTGCATACTTTCTGATATATTGATATTTGGGTAAAAGATATAGACAGCATTTATTAACAGTTGGCAGCCCTGATTGCTCTTAAGATTGCTTATAGTCATATCTGTTGTGTTCCACAGACTACATACGATATTTGGTTCAAATCCAACTGATAGTATAGAAGTTACATGTATTTAAAAATTCGTCCTATCAGCAGGCATAGAATCATGTTGGTAGAACTCACGTATATAAGTTACTCCAATTTAATCTAAAATCTCAGGCATTATACGTGTGCATAGTTTAAAGTTGTCGGCTTGCATACTTTTAGATATATTGTTATTTGGATAAAAAAAAATAGAGAGAGCAATTATTAACAGTTGGCAGCCCTGGTTGCACTTAATAATATGCACAGTCATATCTGATTATGTACAAATATTACATAAAACTTTGGTTGAAATCCAATAGATAGTGTAGAAGTTATATGCATTTAAACATTGGACTTATCAGAAGGCTTAAAATTATTTTGGCAACACTGTCAAATATGGCCTCCTGGAAATTAAACTGAAATAGTATTATCTACATGTGTGCCAATTTTGGAATAGCTCCCATGCATACCTTCCAAGATATCCAACATGGAGCTCAAATTTCTAGTGCGTTTTATGGGCAGTTGGTAGCACTGACATCATTTTCAAATATGGGGTCGACATATTCCAGGATACGTCTTTAGTCTTACTAAATTTGGTTTCGATTGCTGCAGCCGTTTAGGAGTTGATAGGGGGACACACACTCACAGACAGACAGACAGACAGACAGAAGGACAGACAGACAGACACACATTTTCCCGGATTGATCTCATAAGTCTACTTTTTCCTCATTTTTGCAAAATTGTGAAAAGTTGGCTAAAAATCGAAAACCAGTGACTTTGAATACGATATCAAATATTATATATGACAGAAGAAATGCCGATATGTTTACTGAGGTGGGTGCTAGGAGATCTCAAAGCAATACCAAATTGTTTTACACACATAACTTTGGACACCCCTTAAATTGAAGTGATAGTAGCCATTTTTAAGCTTATCAGTCGGTCAACACAAACCTTTTGTGCCCAATTATTGTATGCGGGAAAACAACGATTTGTTTGCCCTATCATGAAAAACACTACATAAGATATTTATTACAAGATAACACGCTTTTATGCACAGTAAAACTTCGTTTAACCGTCACTCTTTAAACCGTCAGTTTCTGTTAACCGTCATTGCTGTAATAGCATAATAATACTGCAATAACAAAGTGCTTTAAGGTGCAGTGACGCGTTCGCTTTGTTTCACAGAGTGACAGTTGACGAGATGGTCAATTTGTGCAATAATTTACAAATCAGTACTTAATTGACGTCAGAAGAAGTATAAGAGTGGTTAGAGTGAGACAGAGTGGACGGGGAATTTCACATTTTGAGTGATGACGAAATTGTTGCCAGTGTAGGTGCCACCGAAAATGAAGAAGGGGCTGATGAAGACGAGTGTTCAAACCATGACGAAAAACAAACTATTAGCCACTCAGAGGCTGGAACAATGCTGTCTAAGTGGATAGAATGGTTTGAAGCTCAAGAAGAAACCAATGCAACACAGACACTACTGCCCCGAAAAATACGAAATATTGCCGCGGTGAAAGCTCGAGCATCAAAGAGGCAGAAGAAAATGACTGACTATTTTCAAGCTACATAAACTATTTCACCTGTAAGTGCATTATTTTGCCTCATTTGTAGCTACTGTAAGGATGTTTTTATCTTAAAATAAATAGTTTTTGCGTGTCGTCGCTCATTTGTTGAATCTACTTGTGCGCTATCTACTGTGAAATGTATTCATTAATTTTGAAACCTTCACGTAAGTGTACACAACATCTCACCCAAGTTTCATCGCTATCGGACGAATGGTATATGAACACATACGGGACTCTGTTGAAATGCTTCGCGCATCGTCGCTCATTTGTTGAATCTACGCGTGCGCTACCTATTGTAAAATGGATTTACTAAGTCAGAAACCTTCCTTGGAGTGTACTCAACATCTCACCCAAGTTTCATCGCAATCGGACGAATGGTATATGAACGCATAGGAGATATACCCACAGACCCACAGACAGACAAACTATCACGTAACATTGATTTTTATATATATAGATTACAATCGTGTTTAATTTCTTTTCGCTCCGAAATATATTACAATACATTACTGTGAGAGTGATATCTGTCTATAATATAATATGATGATGATAATTGTTGTTTTAGGGGGCCTAACATCGAGATTATCGACCCCTTATATATATAATATAATAGATTGAGGTCATGTTTTGAAGGAATAATACAGTGTTTCTGTCATCCGTCTATACGCCCAACCGTTGCGACCACGGTCCCTACGATGACGGTTAATCGAGTTGTTACTGTTCTTATTTATTATTTATTTATCGTATGGCTTTTAGTGCTGGGAGTGTCCTAGGACATGTTCGGCTCGCCTGAGTCTGTAGCTGCTTCCAGCGGACACCCTTATTAAGGTGAGCTACAAGTTCCGTTCAATTTCAAGTAGTTTCAACTTGCGCTGCCAGAAATACCTAGTGGTGAACGTCGGAACTTTGATAGAGCGTACTTAAAATGGATGACATGTTTCGAACATGAAGCGATCAACGTCAGATCCTGTTCACTTAGACTTAATTAATTACGATGTTTATGTATTACACTTAGCAGTGGCTGCGCTGGCTAAAGTACAGCATTAGGTCATGGGGCCAAGTTCTCTGCTGACTCAGTAGACGCGTGGGTTCGAGCCCCATCGTCGGCCGTCTTGCAAATGATTTTCGGTGGTTTCCCCATTTTCAACACGGGAAAATGCTGGGATGGTACCTTCTGACAGGCCACGGCTTATTCCATCCACATCCTTACCCAGTTTCATTCATCTTCATCCATTCCATCTCTCATCCCGACGCGCAGGTCGCCCACGGGCGTCGACTAGAAAGACCTGCACTCGGCCTCTCATGAGGCCACACAACAAATAAAATTACACTATTCACATATATACAGTACATACCATGTTCAGATTACATAAGTTCGGAAAAATTGTGTAACGCGTCAATCTTATTTACAGATGATATTGATCACTTCTCTAGTAGTTGCTTTAATATTGAAGTATTTTAAATAGGATAACCTGTTTTCTAATGAATTATAAGGTGCGTTCAAAAAGTAACGAGCCGGAGGCTGGAATGCCTTAACCGGTGACCACATCGGCTAATCGTGGTGTGTATAACGACGTGTGGTTCCAACCAGAGCGTGGAAGGTCACAGCCCGTCGCTAGAGGGCACGCGTACACGTCACGTGACGATACAAAGCGAGCAGCAGCATGCATCAATCGTCCAACGCTGCCAGTCGCATTGTAAACAGTGACATGGAGGCGTCAACCGAAGAGCAAAGAGGTGTTGTTCGGTTTCTGACAGCGGAAGAAGTAGGGGGAACGGACTTTCATCGCGGAATGTCATAAGTGTACGGCGAACCCTGCATGTCCCTTGCAAGGGTCAAGGCGTGGCACAGGCGCTTCAGGGAAGGACGGGTGTCGTGAGCCGATGATGCCCGGTCTGGGGCACCCCCCTGCATTACCGATGACAACGTCCAGCTGGTTGACGCACTCATTACCCAGGACCGCCGAGTGACAGTGAACGCCATAGCCACCGTGGTCGCTCCACGACAATGCACGACCTCATACGGCCAACACAGTCGCGGCACTCTTGCAGAAATTCAAAGGGGAGATTCTCGGCCACCCTCCATACAGTCCAGACCTCTCTCTCTGTGAATACGCCATGTTTGGTTCCCTGAAAAGGGCTCTGCGTGGCCAGCGATTCACCTCGGACGCCGACGTCCACATGTACGTGCGGAACTGGTTCTCATCGCAGCCCAGGGAATTTTATGAGACAGCCATTCACCGCCTCGTGTCACAGTGGGACAAGTGCCTCAACAGCCAGGGCCAATACTTCTACCATACAGGTACTGGTTTCTGCAATTATGCCTTCGGCTCGTTACTTTTTGAACGCACCTTATATTATAGTGACCAAATCCAGAAATTATGTCTACACCATTTTGTTATTTATGTTCGAAATCAACCATTCGTATTTGAATTTGGTGTCCTATTATGTGAGGTTATAATGCACAAATTATACACAGCACTAAAATGAAAAAATCCCAAATTGCTAGATTGGGTGAATAGTACTGTCCTCACAGTCATCTTTTGAAACTGCGGCTATAGAGGCTGTGCACGATCACAAACAATCCTACTTTTGATTTTTGATGTTCTTTAATCTGATGTCATTTTTTTCTTTATCTTTACAGGTAAGGTGAAACAAACCATCGATGATTCTGCCAAGCATTAGGTGAGCATACAATATTTAAGTTTACCAGAAAGTGAATAACGGCATTTGATAGAATGTTCGATTATAGTCATTTATTTCTGTACCTTTGGTAGTGAAGGTAATTATCTATCGGGGAGAGGTAATACCCTCCTTGTTAGTCGAATATTGAACAAGCACATTGAGTTAAGTCGGTCTGCTTTCCTATCCCTTCCCCTGCTAGACATGCAGTCATTGCATCTCTAAGTAAATCCTATTGCCGATCTACGTGGTATTATCAATCAGTAGTGCTTCAGCTTGAAACGGAATGGATGATAGGCCTATAACCAAATCGATGGTATTGCATACACTCGGATAACATTACCATTCTTCTCGAAGCCTTCTAGTGTATGGGATAGATGAAGAATAGTTTCAATTGCAGGTCCATGTACATGTGAACCATTCTTCTTCTGCCTATAGAGGAAGCGGGAAGAATCAAGCAACTTCAAGCGATACTTTACAATACTTTATTTCTAAGTTTCACAATATCTTTCCTGAAACCATAAAAGAGCAGTTACATAAATCTACAAAGTTTATACGTAACGAAAAGATATATGTTCGAGAGAATAAATAAGTTATACCATTTAAGATATAATAATGTACCGTAGCTTAAATTTGCATTACCATTGCTACTTAGCTATTTCACAACTGTTATAGGCTATGTATATAAATATTTTAGCACGAGCACTTAACGCTATAATTAGATAAGTAGACTTAATATGCCACCCACACGGCCTTGCCTTATGTGGTATAGCTCACATGTATTCTTCCCTTAGTCAGATGGATTTGATATTCATCACATAGATCGAAGAATGTACATTTTTAGACTAATACGTTTATTTAGATAATAATCAAAAATATACTAAAGTTACGATATGTTGAAGATTGTACATATTTAATATAACGGGACTCCAGTGATCAAGAAAACAAGGACAAAGTCCATATAGCAAGACTTAACTTTTCCTTGGAAACTTTTCGTGTCCTCAATTCTTAATTTGAATACTTCCCCGTTGTTGACTTCCGTTCTTTTTATTCTCATTTCTTCCAGGTCTATCTTTACTTCCTGATGGCATCGCTCGGGTGTTTTTCCGTTCTCAAAAATCTTACTACCTGATTCATCAGTCTTCATAGCTACTTTCTGTAAATGTGTACAAAGAATATGGCTCTCTCCCTCCATAGATTCTTTCTGTTCTATGTTAATTTCTAGGATTCCTTTCTTTTTGGATGAAATATCCTCTGATCTTTTTTTTTTTTTTTTATTTAGTCAATTTACCCCCTAAGTGGGTGGTTCGCACGGACTCAGCGAGGGAACTCACCACTACCGCCTCTATGGGCAGTGTCCTGGAGCTTGGAACATCTGGTCGGGAGGGATTCAACTGGGGAGGTGTGACCAGCACTTCGCCCAGGCGGCCTCACCTGCAAAGCGAACAGGGGCCTCATGAGGGATGGAAAGGGATGGAAGATTGGGATGGATAGGCTAGGAAGAGGGAAGGAGGCGGCCGTGGCCCGGCATTTGCCCGAAGACGAAGTGGGAAACCACGGAAAACCACTTCGAGGATGGCTGAGGTGGGAATCGAACCCCCTCTACTCATTTGGGCCACCCGAGGCTGAGTAGACCCCGTTCCAGTCATCATACCAATTTCAAATTTCGTGGGAGAGCCGGGAATCGAACCCAGGACCTCCGGGGCGGCAGCTAACCATGCTGACCACTACGCTACGGAGGCGACTCCTCTGATCGTTGGCGTCCAAATATCTGCCTCAGAATTTTTACTTCCACAAGTTTCAAATTTTTATCAATCTTATTTTGTCAGGTACAAGCACTCAGCTGCATATAAGGCTTCTGGGCGTATCATTGTCTGGTAATATCTAAGGTGTGTATTAATGCATAGTGGATAAAAAACGTTGAGAGATTTCATCTCCCGCGTCAAACCTGGTCGACGATGAACCGCATTAGGACGGCCAAGGGTGGCGTAGTAGGTAGCATGCTGAGCTTCAATGCCCAAGGTCGTGAATTCAAACCCGGCCGAAGTCATCGGATTTTTTGAGAGCGTTGAAAATCCTCAGTTTGCCTTCCTTCGGAGGAGAAGTGAAGCCGATGGTCCCATGCCAAAGATTTATGGCATCAAAAAGAACCTTCCACTAACTACACTTGTGTGAAGTCAAAATTTACTTTCAACGTTCGCCACCGGGTGCTGACTGCGATGCCATCTAGTAGCCAAGTTCACAAGCTAGATGTCGTGGACGGTAGCATTCAGTAGCAAAAGTAGGAACTAACAAACTTGAAATTATTGTCTGCAGTCTTTAGTTGAATTAAAGCAGATAATACTCATTAATACAGTCATCACAATATTAACACTGGTTATCAGACAAATTCTACTCACACCCAAAGTACACGCCGCTACATGACCGCATTGTCGCAGCCCCTAAACTTAGGAACCAACCAACCAACCACCCGGGGTTTCCGTTGATCTGCTGACTGCGACAGCGGAGCGGAGGAGCAGACAATGGACCACATTGTTCAGGAGTGCTGACGGTGATCTATGGACTACACCAAGTGCTCTGGACTGGTAGTAAAAATTTGGACGTGTTCATTTCATTAGCTTATAGATATAAATATTGTTTGTGTACTTGCAAAACCATACGATATATAATGAGAGGTATATTGCAACATTGGATTTCACGGCAAAGTAATTAAGCTTTTGCTAAAGCCTACCTGGAGTTTTACGTGACCATTAATCTCGCAATCATGAGCAGGATTCCTCCTTTTTACGTCGAATACGAATCACAAGGACAAGCCATTTGGAAACCTCACATGCATTGACTGAGAATAGAACCCGATCCGTCGTGATGAGAGGCCAACAGCTTGACCGCTGTGCCACCACGCCCCTCATACACACATCAAAAAAAGTTTTGCATCACCTCGGTTCCAAGAGTTCCGGAACCGTTAAATACAAAGGGAATAGAGATCAACACAAACAACATTTCAGCTCGTTTTATTGCTCATGAGACCCACACATTGCATGTTGTACCATCATACAGCTAGACTTTCAGCATTTGTGGTCCAGATTGCAGTACACACCACTACCTCTAATACCCAGTAGCACGTCCTCTTGCATTGATGCATGCCTGTATTCGCCGTGGCATACTATCCACAAGTTCATCAAGACACTGTTGGTCCAAATTGTCCCACTCCTCAACGACAATTCGGCGTAAATCTCTCAGAGTGGTTGGTGGGTCAAGACGTCCATAAACAGCCCTTTTCAACATATCCCAGGCATGTTCGATAGGGTTCATGTCTGGCGAACATGCTGGCCACTGCAGTCGAGCGATGTCGTTATCTTGAAGGAACGCTTCACAAGATGTGCACGATGAGGTCGAGAATTGTCGTCCATGAAGACAAATGCCTCTCCAATATTCTGCCGATATGGTTGCACTATGGGTCGGAGGATGTCATTCAGGTATCGTAAAGCCGTTTCGGAGCCTTCCATGACCACCAGTGGCGTACGTCGGCCCCACATAATGCCACCCCAAAACATCAGGGAACCACCACCTTGCTGCACTCGCTGGACAGTGTGTCTAAGACGTTCAGCCTGACCAGGGTGCCTCCAAACACGTCTCCGACGATTGTCTGGTTGAAGGCATATGCGACACTCATCGGTGAAGAGAACGTGATGCCAATTCCGTGGGGTCCATTCAGCATGTTGTTGGGCCCATCTGTACCGCGCTGCATGGTGTCGGGGTTGCAAAGCTGGACCTCGCCATGGACGTCGGGAGTGAAGTTGCGCATCATGCAGCCTATTGCGCACAGTTTGAGTTGAAACACGACGTCCTGTGGCTGAACGAAACGCATTATTCAACATGGTGGCATTGCTGTCAGGGTTCCTCCGAGCGGCAATCCGTAAGTAGCGGTCATCCACTACAGTAGTAGCCCTTGGGCGGCCTGAGCGAGGCCTGTCATCGACAGTTCCTGTATCTCTGTACCTCCTCCATGTCCGAACAACATCGCTTTGGTTCACTCTGAGACGCCTGGAAACTTCCCTTGTTGAGAGCCCTTCTTGACACAAAGTAACAATGCGGATGCGATCGAACTGCGGTATTGACCTTCTAGGCATGGTAGAACTACAGACAACATGAGCAGCGTACCTTCGTCCTGGTGGAATGACTGGAACTGATCGGCTGTCGTACCCCCTCCGTCTAATAGGCCCTGCTCATGCATGGTTGTTTACATCTTTGAGCAGTTTTAGTGACATCTATGAACAGTCAAAGGGACTGTATCTTGGATACAATATACACAGTCAACGTCTATATGCCGGAGATCTGGGAACCGAGGTGATGCAAAACTTTTTTTGATGTGTGTATATTGAATGTGTGATGGTACGGAACACGTCTTTGGCCCGTCAAGTGCCAGCAACAAGGAGCACAGCTCGCGTCACAATACGAGTTTATTCATTGAGGCTATGTTTGACAGCCACTAGCCAGGCAGGCAATTTGAAGCTTCTACTCTCTTGTATGCCTTAATCTGCAATCATAACCCACAGGAATTCTTAAACATAGAAGTTATTGGCTCATTTAGGGACTTGGTGAAGTCATTGACATGAAGCTCCGAGTTCTTAGGTTTAAGCTGATTGGGTGAGATAGCCTGTATCATTGTATTGGCTGTAATAGAGTGTGTATATTTAATTTATGCTAGGATTTGGAACGAGGTGGCTGAGTGCTTAGGTTAGGAATCATCTAGGCTTTTGGCTGGAGTAGAAAGGAACAAGAAGTTCCATGACGAACTAAAGAGCCTACTTTTCATGCCAATGATTGTTCTACAGTATATGAACCTATCCAGAATAATGACGAAATTAAGTTGGTAATATCGAAATGTCCAATTAGTTCGAAATATTCCTGGTATAATGTAGCCTAATAGAGCACTATAGTTGGCAGCCCTTTTGACTGAATATATTCTTAGTTCCATCTCTTAAGGTACAGAATACAAATTTGGTTGAAGTCCAATGGACGTTACATGCAATTAGACATTGGATCTATCAGCACGAGTAAAAGCATGTTGGCAACAATGTCATGCGTGTTGTGATTGGAAATAATCGGAAATATTATGATATCTTGTTGTGCCAATTTTGGATGAAGTTACATGTATTTTAAAATTGGACCTATCAGCAGGCATAGAATCATGTTGGTAGCAGTGACTTATATAATTATTCCAAATTAATCTAGAATGTCATGTGCTATACGTGTGCAAATTATAGGGCTATTGGCTTGCATACTTCCTGATATATTGATATTAGGTTAAAAATATAGACAGCATTTATTAACAGTTGTCAGCCCTGATTGCTCTTAAGAATACTTAAAGTTATATCTGTTATGTTACACATAGCACATACGAAATTTGGTTGAAATCCAACTGATTGTATAGAAGTTACATGTATTTAAAAATTCGCCCTATCAGCAGGCATAGAATCATGTTGGTAGAACTGAAGTATATAAGTTACTCCAAAATTAATCTAAAGTGTCAGGTACTATACGTGTGCATAGTTTAAAGCTGTCGGCTTGCATACTATCTGATATATTGGTATTGGGATAAGAGAATATAGAGAGCAGTTATTAACAGTTGGCAGCCCTGGTGGCTCTTACGAATATGCACAGACATATATGTGTATATACACATATTACATACAAAATTTGGTTGAAATCCAATTGATAGTGTAGATGTTATAGGCATTTACAAATTCGACATATCAGAAGGCTTAAAATTATTTTGGCTACACTGTCATGTATCGGCTCCTGGATATTAAACTGAAATAGTATTATCTACATGTGTGCCAATTTTGGAATAGCTGCCATGCATACCTTCCAAGATATCCAACATGGAGCTCAAATTTCTAGTGCGTTTTTTCAGCAGTTGGTAGTACTGACATCATTTTCAAATATGGACGTGAGATATTCCTGTATACATCTTTACTCATACTAAATTTGGTTTCGATTTTTTCAGCCGTTTAGGAGTTGATAGGGGACACACACACACACACACAGCCAGACAGAAGGACAGACAGACAGACAGACAGACAGACAGACACACATTTTCCCGGATCGATCTTATAAGTCTACTTTTTCCTCATTTTTGCAAAATGTGAAAAGTCGGCTAAAAACCATGGAAAAGATTGCTGAGGTGGGAATTGAACCCATCTCTTCTTAGTTGTACCTCGCGAGGCTGAATGTTCTCCATTCCAGCTCACACATCAGAATTAAATTTCTTGTCAGAGCCTGGAATCCAACCACCACGGTGACTGCCAAGAATGCTAATCACTGCACAACGAGGCGGACTAATATCCATAACTAACAGTGCCACTGGCAAGAGTGAGGATAAGCGAATTTCGTATCAATTAACTGTTAGCAGCTGGCCACGGTGGGTGAGTGGTTATCGTGTCGGACTACCAACCCCAAGCTTGTAGGTTCCTCCTGGCCATGGTAAGAGACTTTTGAAAGGCGACAAAAATCATGGTACGCATATCATGCGTTGTTGGCATATTAGAGAACCCATTAGATTCACTACGCCGTGTTCATAACGGCAAGATTGGTTGGTTGGTTGGTTGGTTCCTCAGCTTAGGGGCTGCGACAACGCGGTCATGTAGCTCCGTGTAATTTGGGTGTGTGTAGAATCTGTCTGATAACCGCTGTTAATTGTGATGGCTGTATTAGTGTGTGTATCTGTTTTTAGCCTATTTTCAATTTTGAAAAAATAGTCTTATGAGATCACCTTTTGTCCGTGTGTGTGTGCGCGTGTGTGTGTGTGAGGTGTGTGTGTGTCCCCCTAATAAAATCTAAACGGCTGGAGCGATTTCAATGAAACTCGGTAAGTTCATAGCACTATTCCCAGCGACCTCGACCTTGCCCTTCAAATTTTGTTACGTCTCACTAATCCAACATGGCGGCTGTGCGAAAAATTTCACTAGCATTCAATATCTCCGAAACTATTACCGATATCGCCCTGGAATTGTGTACGGTGATAAAGGACACTACTAGAAGTTCACCTATGAGACTTTCAAAAAACCTGGTGACTACAATACCAACATGGCGGCCAAACGAAGTTGAGACTTTTAAATAGACTTTTCTCACTTTTTTACTATCCAAACGTAACGAAACTTGGTACAGCAAATGTTTGTACACATTGTAATGTACTGGAGTCTAACTTAGTTCAATTGTTTACATAACCTCAAAATGGCGCCTGTGCGAAATATTTCACTGACATTCTATATCTTCGAAACTATTACAGATATCGCCCTGCAATTTTGTACGTTTATAAAGGGTACTGATACACGTTTACCTATGTATATTTCATAAACCTGTAAAGTACAAAACGAACATGGCGACCAAGCGAATTTGAAATATTTTAATAGACTTTTCTCGTGATTTAACTCTCTGAGCGCAGTGAAATGTGGTACAGTAAATGATTTTGCAGATTGTAATGCACTGCCATCTAATTTAATACAATTGTTCACATAACCTCAAGATGGCGGCTGTGCGAAATTTTAAAATTAAGTTTTTATTTCTTGTGTCGTAATCACGCGATCGAAGTGAAAGTTTGAATAATGAACCTAGGCAATAATTGTCCTTGAATGGTACATAACTCTATGGCATATACATATAACAATCCTAAATGGCGAGCTTCCGAAATATTTAGACGGTTCTCAATATCTATGAATGTTTTACAGCAACCAAACTGAATGTTTTTATGTTCATAAAGACTATGAACATATGTTCACCTATAGGACTTTCAGTAAGCTGGTGAGCACAAATCCAACATGGCGGCGACGCGAATTATAAATATTTAAATGGACGTTTCTCGCGAATTAACTATCCGAGTGCCATGAAACGTTGCACGTTAAATGCTTATACAAATGTTGATCCACTGGCATCTAATTTATTTCAATTGTTTGCATAATCACAAGATGGCTGCTGTGCGTAATTTTAAAATCTCGTTTTTACTTCTTGTGTTCTAATCATGCGATTGCAGTTTGAATACCACACGTACACAATAATCTTAATGTAATAGTACAAAAATAAAAATCCAACCTTGTGACCATCTGAAATATTTAGACGGTTCTCAATATCTACGAATCTGTTACAGAAATTAATCTGAAATTTTGTATGTTGATAGAGGCAATTAACATGAGCAGGATATATGAAAATAGGGTGTATAGTTCTTCACGGAACTACTTGTTTTAATTCAAGTAAGGGCTGTAACTTGGAATGTATCAAATAGTTCCAACTTTTGCCGCCAAACGCCACCGCCAACAACAACTAGGCCTAGTTCAGAAGTTAGCTACTAGACGCCTCCACAGTCGGCTCTTGGCAAAGAACGTAGCAACCTAAGAGCGTTGTTTACATTCTTAACCTATCCAATTTAGCTTCACACAGGTGCAATTAGTGGAAGGTTCTTTAACATGCCATAAATCTATGACATGGGACCGCCGGCTTTACTTCCCCTCCGATGGAAGGCATACTGAGGGATTTTTAACGCTCTTAAAATATCCGACGGCTTCGGCCGGGTTTGAACCCGCGATTTTACTCATAGAAGCTCAGCATTATACCAACTACGCCACCGAAGCCGCTAATGGGATTTTTCGCCTACACAAAAGTTTCTCCTTTCTCCACTAGAAAGAGCTATAATGCCAAGGAGCTTAGATATCTAACCTCCTTGACTTTCATAGTGCTCAAAGGAGATATAAAATTTGACATGCAAGCTGCCCTCTGGGCGTTAAACAATAAAGCTACCACCCGGCATCCGAGGCCATACGGTGTTATATTATTATTATTATTATTATTATTATTATTATTATTATTATTATTATTATAACTGTTATCACACTCACATGTTGTTACACAATCATTAGATTACGTAATAGGGCTGGCACTTTAGAGTGATTATTTTGATTTTTGAAATTATCTATTAATCGAAGCAGAACAGGTAGTTCCGTGAAGAAGTATGCAGCCTACTTACATTTATAGCCTCTAATCAACTATTCAAGTAATACGCCAAATCACTACTCAATTTATATATAATTCTATATAAATAGGACATGTTTCAGCCTTCAATGAGGCCATCTTCAGCTAAACAAGAAATTAATTAAGAATTTAGATAAACTATTAAAAATTACTTAAATCTAATAACAAAAGAAATATTAATGTTAAAATTGAATAAAATGAATCACTATTAAAATGAATCACTAATAAAATGAATCACTATTAAAATGAATCACTATTAAAATGAATCACTATTAAAATTAATCACTAATAAAATGAATCACTATTAAAATGAATCACTATTAAAATGAATCACTATTAAAATGAATCACTAATAAAATGAATCACTAATAAAATGAATCACTATTAAAATGAATCACTATTAAAATGAATCACTATTAAAATGAATCACTAATAAAATGAATCACTATTAAAATGAATCACTAATAAAATGAATCACTATTAAAATGAATCACTATTAAAATGAATCACTATTAAAATGAATCACTATTAAAATGAATCACTAATAAAATGAATTACTAGTAAAATGACTCACTATTAAAATGAATCACTATTAAAATGAATCACTATTAAAATGAATCACTATTAAAATGAATCACTATTAAAATGAATCACTATTAAAATGAATCACTAATAAAATGAATCACTATTAAAATGAATCACTAATAAAATGAATCACTATTAAAATGAATCACTATTAAAATGAATCACTAATAAAATGAATCACTATTAAAATGAATCACTATTAAAATGAATCACTATTAAAATGAATCAATATTAAAATGGATCCTAACAAATCAAATTATAAAAATGAAAATAAAACACTTGTCAGTTTTCTTCAAAATGTAGTGAAAAACGAGAAAATATTATTGGTGAATGTAAACAAATATTAAACGATATAATAATTCTTATCAAAATAATACGCTTAAAATAATTTAAAATTAAAGTCCTGTAACCAATAATTAATATAGATCAGTGAAATTGAATACGCACATGGTTAAATGCTTAAATGAATAAGTAACTCTTCTATCTTCAACATTAAGTTAAAATTCTCAATAGGTGCCAAATACTAAGTGTGCCGACATGAACGTAGCTTAGAGCTTGA
This sequence comes from Meconema thalassinum, assembly GCA_946902985.2. Lineage (NCBI taxonomy): Eukaryota > Metazoa > Arthropoda > Insecta > Orthoptera > Tettigoniidae > Meconema > Meconema thalassinum. Next base: position 2,134,552,612 of record OX336388.2, on the reverse strand, counting down.
AATATTAAGTAAATGGATCAGCGCTTGAGACGAATAAGGACATCTTCACTCATGATGGAGTTAAAATTTTGAATATGTGCCCAATAAATAATCGCGTTGACATAAAGTGCCCTGCTTGATGTAAGAGAACGAAGAAATAGCGGTGCGTCAATGTTAGATAAAATCTTCTTGTGCGCAAATGTCTGTGAAGTAACAGTGGGCAATATGAAGCACATGTTTAAATGATTGAAGAAATGTTAACTGCATTTATATATTATTATGTATTCTTGTCTTCTATAGCTTTATCGTGGTATGCAAATAACATATGTAACCTATAGTATGGTCACCGTTTTGCTCAATGAGACTAAGTAAGTCATTATTTTTATAGCCTCTATAAACATACAAAATTTCAGTTTGATTGCTGTAATAGATTCGTAGACACTCAGAAATGCCTAAATATTTCGGATGGGCGCCATGTTGTTTTTCGATATATGTAGCCCATAGAGTTATGTACTATTAAATGCCAATGTTTGCGTAGGTTCATTATTCAAACGTTCACTTTGATCGCATGATTAATACACTAGAAATAAAAACTTTATTTTCAAATTACGCACAGCCATCATCTTTAGGTTATGTGAACTATTGAACTAAATTAGATGCCAGTGCATTACAATGACTAAAAAGCTGCAAAGATAAGCTCTATTACTTATGTGAGGTATTAGGTGCAAGTATTATCGTCATATTTGATATCTCATTTGGTTTTATTAACACGCGTAAGCTTCATGGACTCGAGTCCGTCTTCATTTATCAGCTGTCATTTGGACATTTTTAGCCTCCGTCTCCAGAAATAGATCCACATGTGGCGACTCAAACACCGCCCGCAAGCCGGCAAACCATCAGCTAAGAATACCACGCGGGATTGTAACTACCCTTACTCAACATACAGTAATGGCACTCTTCTCTGCCAGCAAGTCCTCTGAGCGGCTGAGTTAATGTTTCAATAAAATTTGCTCAACAGCGTAGCCAATGAAGTTAAGTCACACTTAGCGATTTCAGTTCGGAGACTGCAACTTGTGGTGAAGTTGCGCTTACAGCGGTCATCGTGACAAGAGTTTGCGATATTCACTCCACGGGGATTCCGTAACAGAAAGCCTACATTAGTTTAAGTCTCGAGGTACCTATCCCAATTCAGAACCATAACGACTACAATGGAGCCCAAAATAAGTCACAAACCTCTATGGACATCAAATTGGCAGGTGAAAAGCTAAAGGAAGTAGGAGACTTCCGTTACTTAGGAAGCGAAATAACCAGTGATGGACGAAGCAAATAGGATATAAAAAATTACAAGCCTTACAGTAGTCGCATATGATGTGTAACATCTGACATAGAAGAAACTTCACGTGAAATTGTTGATACACCGGTATTTTATAGTATTATTGGCACAAATATTAATCTATTGTAAAAGGGAGAGTTTTACAGATATTGTAGTTTATAATAAGGAACTCATTGTATTAGATGATTTGTAGCTTCCACCAGCACTAGCTTAAATAAAGAATACGATATGGATCAACTAGATTAATAGACGCGACACCGCTCATAACCTTAAATTCCTTATAAACAGGTCCTCTTGATTCACAGACCAACACGTAATTTGATATGGATTATGTTAAAATGAGTCATATTGATCTGATAAATATCGTTTAAAATGATAATCTGGTAGCAAAAATATCTACCCCGCCCGGGATTCAAACTCAAGATCTCTAGATTCACAGTCATACGCAATAACCCCACGGCTATTTCGACTCCGCAAATATTGTGCACAAGATGGTGACTTATTTCCACGTTCCAATAATACTGCATTACGGAATTACGTTTCATTTATATTTTGCTTGTTTCGATAATGTTCCTGAGTGACATTGAGTTTAAAATGCCTTATGCCAGTGCAATGCCGACTACTTACAAAGTTGATATTAAGGCATTTTACCATTTAAATACTGATACGAAGACTTCGAACATGTACCATGTCATTTGTTTAAATCACTTGACACCAGAGTTCTTTTAAGCGTTTTCCGTTCAGTATGTCATATACATTCCACATGGCCGAGAGTGCGTCATGGTATCAATTTTCAACACCGCGCGCTGATTGTTTCTCTTGCCAGTGCCAGCTGGATCGATCGATCGAGTTGGCAGTGAGTCTTATACTTCCGTTTGATCCACCACTGCCAGCTAGGGCACACTTCCATTCGATCGATCGAGCGGGCAGTGCATACTTCCGTTGTTCACCACTGCCAGCTAGTACACTTCCGTTTGATCGATCGAGTGGGCAGTGCATAGCCTACTTCCGTTTGATCCACCACTGCCAGCTCGATCGTTCCGATCCACTTCCGTCCCCAATTTTCAAAATCAATCCCAAAAAACCTATCCAGCAACCGAGCGGAAATATGTTACACATCAAAAGTAGGATGTGTAGTTTCTAAAGCTTACAAATCCCTACACTTTGTAATGGGGGTTTTAAAAGGAAGTAGTACCTCTGCTAAAGAATTAGGATATTTGTCACTTGTAAAACCTATTCTAGATGCTATCAGCTACGCCACCATTATCAAGCATACACACACAAGAACTTGAGGCTGATATAAATAACAATATCGTATGGCCTCGGGTGCCGGGTGCAAGCTTTGTTATTTGAAGCCCAGAGGGCAGTTTGCATGTCGAATTTTGTTGTTCCTTGGAGCGCTATGAAAGTCAAGGAGGTTAGATATCTAAGCTCCTTGACACTATAGCGCTTTCTAGTAGAGAATGGAGGAACTTTGTATTGGCGGAAAATCCCAAGATTAATGTTCCATTATGAACACGGCCTTCTGAATTCAAATGGGGTCATTAACATGCCAACACGCGTGTCGTGATTTTTGTCGCCTTTCAAAAATCACTTATCATGGACAGGAGCGAACATGTGTGCTTAGGGTTGCTAGACAGACACGATAACCACTCACCCACCGTGACCAGCATGAGTTTGAATATGAAAGTTGTCCCAAGCCTAAGCAAAAACAACAACAATAATGAATTAAAATAAGGGGTAGAGCCGATTGTTTGTTTAAAGGGGTGAAACATCGTGGTCACATGCACATATCATCATCAGGTCCAGAGAAACTCACCTCAAATCATCCCCGACCCTCAAGGACAGTTAAAATGACGGGAAACTATACACACTGTATGTGACCCGACTACCTCTAGTTGGAGTGGCTAACACCCAAGAGGTCAGGGTTCGATTTCCGGCTCTGTCAGGAAATGCAATTCTAGTGTGAGGACTGGCACAACACTTGAGGCAAAATTGTGATTAAATGGGTCCAATTCCACCATAGACATCCTAAAAGTGCTTTTCTTTGATTTCCCAATTCTACTGCTGGCATTACCGAGAAGGTTCCTACGGCTGTTTCCTTCCGAATCTTAGCCTCAATTAACAAAGAATACACACCACAATAATGCACCCAAGTATACGGGGTTGAAATGACTACGATGTCCAAACCCCTAATAGTTTTCACCTGCTGTGCCCAAGGTTGCATGATTGAATCCTGGCGCAGTCAGTTGGTATTTGAGGGAGCAGTGTCAGTATATTTTCAGGCGCGTTAATGATTCCCTTCGGGGCGAAGTTCCTGCACCCTGGATTCTCCAAAAGCCCCAGTAACTAAAAGAGAGGTGAAACCGATAACTTTACTATTCCAAGCCCCTGAATGAAACAACAACAGCAATGCGTGAGAGTCCCTAAATGAAATATAATTTGCAAGGGGTCTTGGTGCAGAGCTTCGACGCACTAACTGGTTGGCACCTGAAACAAAATTCATGCTCCATATTTCGAAAGAAGATTTAATTGTTACTCATTTCAGGCACTGAGATATTTGTTGATATTCGGCACTTGTTTTCCTAAATTATTTAACTTTCTATATTTTTGAATTTTTATAACACATAGCGCAAAATTTTATCTACACTTGATATTACAAAATGTCTTGTTTTTCTAGCTGTATTTTGAAAAGAATTAATGTGAAGCCGAATATCATATTTGATTTCATTTACAATTAATATTACATGGTTAGGTTATCCATTATTATTATTTCATTTCGTTATTAGCCTATTTTCAATTTTGAAAAAAAATAGGCTTATGAGACCACCTTTTGTCCGTGTGTGTGTGTGCGTGTGTGTATGTGTGTGTGTGTGAGGTGTGTGTGTGTGTGTGTCCCTAATAAAATCTAAACGGCTGGAGCGATTTCAATGAAACTCGGTAAGTTTATAGCACTATTCCCGGCGACCTCAACCGTGCCCTTCAAATTTTGTTACGTCTCACCAATCCAACATGGCGGCTGTGCGAAATATTTCACTAGCATTCAATATATCCGAAACTATAACCGATATCGCCCTGAAATTGTGTACAGTGATAAAGGGCACTACTAGAACTTCACCTATGAGACTTTCAAGAACCTGGTGACTACAAAACCAACATGGCGGCCAAGCGAACTTGAGATTTTTAAATAGACTTTTCCGGCGATTTAACTATCCAAACGTAATGAAACTTGGTACAGCAAATGTTTATACACATTGTAATGCACTGAAGTCTAATTTATTTCAATTGTTTACATAACCTCAAAATGGCGGCTGTGCGTAATATTTAAACTGACATTCTATATCTCAGAAACAATTACAGATATCACCCTGCAATTTTGTACGGTGATAAAGGGTACTGATACAAGTTTACCTATGTATATTTCATAAACCTGTAAAGTACAAAACTAACATGGCGACCAAGCGAATTTGAAATATTCTAATAGACTTTTCTCGTGATTTAACTCTCTGAGCGCAGTGAAATGAGGTACAGTTAATGATTTTGCACATTGTAATGCACTGCCATCTAATTTAATTCAATTGTTCACATAACTTCAAGATGGCGGCTGTGCGAAATTTTAAAATTAAGTTTTTATTTCTTGTGTCGCAATCATGCGGTCGAAGTGAAAGTTTGAATAATGAACCTAGGCAATAATTGTCCTTGAATGGTACATAACTCTATAGCCTATACATATAACAATCCTAAATGGCGAGCTTCCGAAATATTTAAACGGTTCTCATTATCAATGAATCTTTTACAGCAACCAAACTGAATTTTTTATGTTCATAGAGACTATGAACATATGTTCACCTATATGACTTTCAGTAACCTGGTGAGCACAAATCCAACATGGCGGCGACGCGAAGTATAAATATTTAAATGGACGTTTATCGAGAATTAAATATCCGAGTGCCGTGAAACGTTGCACGTTAAATGCTTATACAAATGTCGATCCACTGGCATCTAATTTATTTCAATTGTTTGCATAATCACAAGATGGTTGCTGTGCGTAATTTTAAAATCTCGTTTTTACTTCTTGTGTTCTAATCAGGCGATTGAAGTTTGAATACCACACGTACACAATAATCTTAATGTAATGGTACAAAAATAAAAATCCAACCTGGTGACCATCTGAAATATTTAGACGGTCCTCAATATCTACGAATCTGTTACAGCAATTAAACTGAAATTTTGTATGTTGATAGAGGCAATTATCATGAGCAGGATATATGAAAATAGGGTGTATAGTTCTTCACGGAACTACTTGTTTTTATCTCATAAACTTATTCATATCAAACAAACATTAGACTTAAGTACATCTCTATTATTTTATTTTTATTCTTAATTTATTTTATTCTTTATTGAGCTGAAGAAGACCTCAATGTCAGGTCGAAGCATGTACAGCATATCTATGCTAATATAATAAAGCTGAAGGGTTTGTGTGTTTGTTTGTTTATGTGTTTAAACGCGCTAATCTCTGGAACTACCAGTAGGATTCAAAAAAATCTTTTTTTTATATGATAGCCAGATTCAAGAGGAATAGGTTAGGCTATGACAAGTTTCGGACAGACCACCCCATTCCCTGCATTTAGGCCCTTTGGCACAAATCCACACCGTTTCACAGATCTGAACCAATATTTGTATACACACTCTTTGGAACACTGCTGGGAACACTGTCCACTTTAAATATCGGACAGACCACTCAATTCCCTGCATTTAGGCCCTTTGACACAAATCTACACCGTTTCACCGATCTGAACCAAAATGTGTATACTTAGCCTTTGACTGGCAATTCGGGCTGCATCACGTCAACCCTACCAGTGTTCTGGTGCAGAATTGCGAAAATATTTAAATCTTGCGCTGCTTATAAATTGCAGTCACGGGAAGTAATTAGTGCAAAATGATTTCTTTTGCCCCTTAAAACAGTTATCATCATGAACTTATTATGCATCTGTATAAGTTTAATGGTATTGGTGCAATACATTGAGGTTATCAGCTGCAATAAGCGTTGGTGCTTTCAAATTTACCGAAATGTATTCCGAAACTTATCGGATACTATTGCTACCTCAGGAGCTCGGGACAGCCGAAGTTTTCCAAAGTGTGTTGATTACTTTCCTACGGCGCTATGCGACAAAAGACGACACTATAAAGGCCCTAGGCAGTGTCTTTTATTTAACTTACTCCTATTTATAATCATGTTTTAGAAATGTGTTTGTAAATTACATGTGTCAGTGCTGTAGTTATTAAATAGCCGTTTCCCTATTCATTATTATCATTATTATCATTATGGGAATATGATCGAAATGTTACGTCCATTATACTGTACTGCTTATCACCCTCACTACAACCACCACCACCACCACCACCACCACCACCACCACCACAAAAAGTTAGTTTTTTTTCTGGTAGTTAAAGTATCATGTGCCAGTTCTGTAGTAGTATTCATTATCATCCATAAAACAAATAAATCCACCTATCATCTATCAATAAGGATATCTACAAACATTGTGCTATCAATGGCGAATGTATTCTCAATCGTTCAAGAGATTCAAGGACATGCATCAAACAGCTCTGTGGGCTGCCGAATATAGCACGGGATTGCTATAACAGGTGCTCAATATTGTTCTTGGCTCGACAGTGAGCGACTTATGTCCCCTAGTGCCTTTTAACTTTTGAGAGAATTTCCATATTAAAACTCTGGATAAACAGAGTTACAAAGAACATTTTCGTCGGAAATAGCGGTGTAGAAAACTAAATTGCATTCCACTATTTTCAATACATTCCTTAATCTGTTGTCAATGTACAAACCAGCGGCTTCAGTGACGTAGTCGGTAGCATGCTGAGCTTCTATACCCCAGACACGGGTTCAATCCCGGCTGAAGTCATCGTCTTTTTATGCTTTAAAATCCTTCAGTATGCCTTCCTTCGGATGGGAAGTAAAGCCGGCGTTCCCTTGTCATAGACTTACGGCATGTAAAAGAACCTTCCACTAACTAAACTTGTGTAAAGCTTAATTGTAGGTTACATTTCGTTGAAACAATATATAATAGTTCCAACGTTAACCACTAGGTGTCAGTCACATCTGGTAGCGAAAGTTGGAACTACTTGCAATTGAACGGAACTTGTAGCTCACCCCATGGGTGTCCTCATTGAAGCAACTACAGCCTCTGGCGAGCCGAACATGTCCTCGGACACTCCCTGCACTAAAAGCCATACGAAAAATAAATTTGTAGCAACACTCTATACAGTGAAAGAAACGTGAAACTTGACTGTTTTTTAGTCGGTGAATAAGAATGTACCAAATGTAATGGATGTTATTGCCCAGACTTGAAAAGAAATCACATGAGATTATTACATTCACTTGGATTAGTATTGCAGTTTCGATCGACAAGCCACCATCATCAGATCCCTTACACTCTGGCTTTTAAATCCATGTCCATTAGTATGAGTGTGAGTATTTGCAATATACACAATTTTAGTTACGGACGTTTATTGCAAACTTGCTTCCCGTGGGTAAATGGTTAGCGCGCTAGCCTTTGGCTCGCTGTATCTCGGGTTCGATTCCTGGCCGTGCCATCAGGGATTTTAATCTCCTGGGGTTAATTCCCGTGGCTCAGGGACTGGGTGTATGAGACGTCTTCATCATCACTTCATCCTCATTACGACGCTCAGGTCGCCCACGGGCTTCAACTTGAATGATCTGTACTCGGCCTCTCCGGAGGCCACACTATTATTTTTTTCTTTATTAGCCTATTTTCATTTATGAAAAAATAGGCTTGTGAGATCACCTTTTGTCCGTGTGTGTGTCTCTGTGTGCGTGTGTTATGGTGTGTGTGTGTCCCCCCTTAATAATTTCTAAACGGCTGGAGCGATTTCAATGAAACGCGGTAATTTAATAGAACTATTCTGGGCGACCCCGACCGTGCCCTTCAAATTTTGTTACGTCTCACAAATCCAACATGGCGGCGACGCGAAATATCAATATTCACATGGTCGTTTCTCGCAATTTAACTACCCGAGTGCAGTGAAACTTGCTACAGTAAATCTTTATACAAATGTTAATCCACTGGCATCTATTTTTTTAATTGTTTCCATAACCACAAGATGGCAGCTGTGCGAAATTTTTAAATCTCGTTTTTACTTCCTGTGTCCTAAATATGCGATTGAAGATTGAATATTACACGTACGCAATAATCTTCATGTAACAGTACATAACTCTAAGACCTACATAATATAAAAATCCAACATGGCGACCATCCGAAATATTTAGTCGGTTCTCAATATCTACGAATCTATAACAGCAATCAAACTGAAATTTTGTATGTTGATAGAGGCAATTAACCTAAGTAGGATATGCTTTGGTTTTCCACGGAACTAGTTGTAATCTTTGGTATTTAGATCTGAAGATACTTGACAAGTTAAACATGTCATCATGGTGCCTGTGATCTATTGAATTGCTTAAACTACATTAATAATAATAATAATAATAATAATAATAATAATAATAATAATAATAATAATAACTAGTGGGCCCGTGAGAGCTGTAGGTTTATGGGGTAGTAGGGAAGAATGTGGGAGAACGAAGTTTTAAATATTGGAGAAATGTATTTATTCTTGTTAAACGGCATACGTACATGAGAAGAACACAAAGAATTATGTAGAACAGTGTTTTCTGCTTGTCACAGCATCTCTTTGTAGACAATATTCAATGTTACAACGAATTCATCGGCTATTGTTTGCTCGGGAGTTTCTTCTACAGCAATTTTAACATTTGCAAAGGACTGAACCCTAGAGAAAGTCTTGGCGAGACCACACTGGAGCCATCTGCTGAGAGACTCCTCAGCTAGCAGTAAGCCTCGCTCCCGCCAGATGGCTGCCACCGCCGTGCTGCCCTGCGCTCTAGCGGCAGGGTCGCCAGGTTACGGTGCTCTCACTGTAAATGTACATTTTTAAAAGTATTTATTTAATTGTGAGGCATTTAAAGAGAAAGTGAGTGCATTTCGGGCACACATGGGGTTATGCGGAACCTGTAGGTACCCCATATGTGTAGGTTGGTGTTAACAGGACCTTATTTTCGGTACAAAACCGGAATGGGACCTTAGCAGAATAATATAGGTAGGAAAATAATAATAATAATAATAATAATAATAATAATAATAATTATAATAATGCAACAACCATAGCAGTTAACTATACTTTCTGTAAATCAATTTTACGCGTTACACAAGTTCTTACACATTTACTGTATGTTATCTAAACATTGTAAACAGGGTGCACCCTTAATTCCCATTGGAGTCTTTGAGGGCTTGTAGCGCGGACCAAGAAGGTTAGAGTTTAGCATAGAAACTTGTGTCCGAAAACGTACTGTCTTCCCTCTACCCGCAAGAAACCACGAGAGAACACGTTCAAATATCCCGCATTTTCGGCGCCACTGACTAGAACAGCCTACGTGCGTCATTGAACTGTCACTTGATGTCCCATATTTCCAACAGGTTTGTTGATATTCACTGCCATTCAATTGAGTGTGTAATCTGCAAGGTATCACACCACCTCATTTTTCACTTTCGGTCCAAAATCATCTGTGCTACAGATTTGGGCAACAGTTGATAGGTCGTGGTGGTCCGATTGCTTGGCCTGCACGTTCACCCGACTTGACACCGCTATGTGACCTGTGGGGTTACATGACATCCTTGATTTACGAGATCCCTGTGGGGATGACCTACTGGTTTGGATTCGTCGGTGGTTGTCACATCGAACCCCACCTGTAATTGGACCCAGACGGTGTGCTGTGGTGTTCCTTCTGCGGGCAATGGGAATGCGGTGCATTTCCGGACACAGGTCCCTATGCTAAACTCTAACCATCTTGGTCCCCGATACAAGCCCTCAAAGTCTGTAATGGGAATTTAAAATCATCCTGTATATACACTGGTCAAAACAATTAGGGGATCAGGTGAGATATCATACAAACGATACATATGGTAAAGTCTTTTATTCAGAGTTCGATTGCAATTGTAATTTGTGTGTGCCACAGTACGATATTGTGCTGTCTCAACTCTTTACTGGAGGTTTATATGGCGTTTACGTAGAGCGAGGCACCATGAGACTACCATAATAATGAAAAAGTAATTCTCGTTGCCCTCTAATATGGTGTGTGATCACCTCGGACGGCCAGGACAGTTGCACACCTGCGTGGCATGGACAGTATGAGGTTATCAATCAGCTCTTGAGGGATATTTGGTCATTCTTCCATGAGTGCAATATCCAGCTCGGCAACTGTTGTGGGAGGTGCTGGTATGGCTGCAATGCGTCTGCCAAGTGCATCCCAGACATGCTCAATCGGGTTTAAGTCCGGTAAACAAGCTGGCCACTCCATTCGTTCAATGCCCTCGTCGTCAAGCATGTTGTCCACCAGTGCAGCTCTGTGGGGACGTGCGTTATCGTCCACCAGAATTAATCCATCGCCTATGACACCAGCGTAGAGCACAACAAACGGTCGAAGGATCTCGTCTCGATACCTCTGAGCCGTCTAAGCACCATTCTGAACGATGTAGAGGTCCGTACGTCCACCAAAACTGACTCCTGCCCACACCATTCGTCCACCACCATGATATGGTGCTGTTTCCAGCACATAAGCGGGATTGTTCCGAGTTCCACATTCTCTCCAGATGAGGGAACGACGATTGTCCGGCTGAACACAAAATCTTGACTCATCTGTGAACAAAACCCGGCGCCATTCGTTACGACGCCAATCATGATGTTCCTCCGCCCAGTTTCTGCGGGCTAAACGGTGGCGTGGTTTTAATGGGACACACACCACAGGCCTCCGTGCGTAGAGGCCACTTTCCCGAAGGCGATTTCGGACTGTTTGTGCTGATATTGCGCGTCCTGTTGCCGCCTGGAGGGTGCGTTGCGGCTGAGTTGCATTTAGCCTCCTGTCTCGACGGGCTGTTAACCGGAGATAACGGTCATCTCTTACTGATGTTACCCGTGGACGACCTTGGCCTGGCCTTCTTTTAACGGTTTCTGTTGTCTGAAATCGCGTCCAGGTTCTGGAAATTACACTTTGGGACACTCCAATAGCTGCAGCCCCCTTCCTCTGTGTCTGTACCGCTTACAACCTCCCTATGGCTCTCTATGCCATTCCTTCGGGTAAGTCACGTTGTTGTTGCATTGCACTACCTGCTCACTGCACCATCTGAACCCAACTGCTTGTGTCATTCGTTTGGTAGAGTAAACACAAGTCCACACCAACCCCCTCTGCAGAAACTTTCTGTTATTACCACCATCTCGGTTGCCGTAATGTTTTTGTCTCCACTCCGTAGAATCGACAGACAGACGTCGAAACATTTTAGGTCATTCTGCGTATGAAAATACGTCAGAACCTAGATATCTCAACTGATCCCCTAATTGTTTTGACCAGTGTATTTGTGCATAAGTTTAATTCATAAACATCGTACACTAATTAATCCTAAGTGGGTAGGATCTGAAGATGAACGTGTGACGTTCGATACATTTAGTGCATAATAGCGTGTATATTTGTAATACTAGCTCGATTCTTTCAGGTTAGGGCATATAAATACAGTAGAACTCCAATTGAGGCTATTAGTATCAAAAGGAACAATCTCCACCTTCCTGCATTTAACAGTAGGAGTAATTTGTTATCTAATGCAATTGTATCCACTCTTATCTGGATGTTTTTTTTCTTATACATAAAGTAAACGGTTGTATGCGAGTAATCAAAGAAAACCAGCCATATGATTAATAGTTAGTGAGATATTTTAACTTTTATTTTGGAGATTGTCCCTTTTGATACTAACTGTACGATTTTTTGTGGATATTGCTCTTTTTGATATCAACATGCATGGAGATTGTCCTTTCTGTTATTAACATAGACATATGTGATATTCCCATTTTACGAATTGATTGCTGGCGGTCGAGATGGAACTATTCTTTGTTTACTTATGTCACACGTCAGCCTGCTTCGTTGACAGGTACAGTTGCGTGAGTAGGATATGACTCAGCTCCAGTATCCTCAGTCATCGTTTAACTGTCCGTGGTAACATGAACTCCTGTGACGCTTATTTGACGCAATGCTGCTTGACTTATGTACAAACTGCACTCTGTCATCGCTGTGTCCTCCGCTTCGCATCGGGGGGCTCATGCTGCAATGAAAAACAAACGGTGCCGCAGCCACGATCAGACTCCTCCTTTTAGCCAAAATGTCATTTACGGTGACAGAAGAAAGAGGAGAAATTTGTAAACTGTTGTAATGAAGTGCCCTTTAATTTTGGACATAAGTATTTCAACTCAAATTTAACTGATATGAATTTTAACAAGAAGTTCCGTGAAGAACTATACAGCCTACTTTTCATGCCAATGATTATTCTACAGTATATGAACCTATCTAGAATAATGACGAAATTAAGTTGGTAATATCGAAATTTCTAATTAGTTCGAAATACTGTATACCTGGCATACTGTAGCCTAATAGAGAACTACAGTTGGCAGCCCTGGTGACTGAATATATTCTTAGTTCCATCTCTTAAGGTACAGAATACAAAATTTGGTTGAAGTCCAATGGACGTTACATGCAGTTAAACATCGGATCTAACAGCGCGTAAAATCATGTTGGCAACAATGACATACATGTATTGGTCAGAAATAATCTGAAATAATATGATCTATTGTTGTGTCAATTTTGAATAAAATCCATTAGTTAGTATAGAAATTACATGCATTTTAAAATTGGACCTATCAGCAGGCTTAGAATCATGTTGGCAGCACTGACGTATATTAGTTACTCCAAATTCATCTAGAATGCCAGGTACTATACGTGTGCAAAGTTTAGAGCTATTGGCTTGCATACTTTCTGATATATTGATATTAGGGTAACAAAAATAGGGACAGTACATATATTGACAGTTGGCAGCCCTGGTTGCTCTTAAGAATACGCATAGTCATATCTGTTATGGTACACATAGCACATACGAAATTTGGTTCAAATCCAAATGATAGTATGGATGTTGCATGTATTTAAAGTTGGACCTGTCAGCAGGCTTAGAATCATGTTGGTAGCACTGACGTATATAACTTACTCCAAATTCATCTAGAATGCCAGGTACTATACGTGTGCATAGTTTAAAGTTGTCGGCTTGCATACTTTCTGATATATTGGTATTTGGATAAAATAAATTAGGAGCATTTATTAACAGTTGGCAGCCCTGGTGGGTCGTAAGAATACGCTCAGTCATATCTGGTTATGCACACATATAACATACGAAATTTGGTTGAATTCCAATTGATAGTGTAGAAGTTATATGCATTTAAAAATTGAACCTATCAGCAGGCTTATAATCATTTTGGCAACACTGTATGGACTCCTGGAAATTAAACTGCAATATTATTATCTATACGTGTGCCAATTTTGAAATAGCTCCCATTCATACCTTCCTAGATATACATCATGGAGCTCAAATTTCATGTGATTTCTTAGCAGTTGGTAGCACTGACATCATTTTCAAATATGGCCGTGAGATATTCAGGTATAGATCTTTAATCCTACCAAATTTTGTTTCGATTGTTCCAGCCGTTTAAGAGTTGATAGGGGGACACACACACACAGCCAGACAGACAGAAGGACAGACAGACAGACAGACACACATTTGCCCGATCTCATAAGTCTACTTTCTCCTCATTTTTGCAAAATGTGAAAAGTAGGCTAAAAACCCAACATTCTTTGATTTGGATTACAGCACCATACGTAATGATGAACACTGGACGAAATTCAAATATGAATTAAACCATCAAAATAGTGTCATCATCGTAAAGTGTTTCACACAAAAGGTCATCTTGCGGATTATGTCCTTCTTCATCCTGTCTTCCTGCTCTGTGCTGCACATCGACATAGTATTGAAGCTCGGAAAGTGTTTTCCAGTCTTCACCGAAATAGGATGACAGAAGTTTCGTAACGTCTCTGTTTAACTTTTGACAAGTTCTGTATGTTGTTCACTGGTAATTCCTTGGGTTTTATTTCAGACATGGAACAGTTTTTCGTTGTAATGAACATGGACATTTTTGTGTCAATACGGTATGCTGTCTCCCCTTTTACTTTTACATCGCACTTTTTGACACTCCGCGTTAGTATTACTCGTTTACTTGGGGCAAATTTGAAGTGCCATGATCCAGTTGGCTTCAGAACAGCATCTGTGCTGGTTTTCCAATCGAACACTGTGCAGTCTTTCCCAAGATTATTGACCGTTCCATGATTTGCAACCATGCCCAAGTAATCTGCTGGAGTAATGTTCTCTCATTCTTGATGTATTTTTCGATATTGCCAAATACACGATCTGGAGGAATGAAAGAGTGACCTCATACGGGAAACACCATTTCAATACGTTCAATGTTATTTGAAGCAGTCAGAAGCCATTTACCGCACATGGCGAGGAGGTTCTAGTGTTTATTTTGACCTCCGCATGAATCTCACTTCTTTGTATTTTCAAAAGTCAGGTTTCGTCAGCCTATCATAAAGCGCTGAAGCAATCTGATTGGACCCTTTTCCATATTGGTCCTCCGTCCAGCAATAACAAAAAATATTGTCTTTGGTAAGCCTGCATTGGGAGGAATCTTGAACTATAGCTAAGTTGTGAAAGTAAAGTTGACGGGAGTAATAAGCCCCATGATCTGGGATGCGGGGTAAACGCTGGTTTTTCTGCAAGTCAACGGATAATATAAGAGTCTCTTCACCAGCTTCTCTCAGTAGAGTGTAAAATTCCTTCGCTTTTAGTTCGTGTACACGCTTAGTTATCATTATTTCACTTCGTTTTGTGGAATCTTGCTCCGGTTTTAGACGCTCGTCAAGTTTTATGCAGAGAGAACAACAGTCCTTATTGGGGGTCTTGAATCCAAGATTAAAACAAGTATTAAAAACCATTAGAAAATAAGACTTGGTAGTTTTTAATTCTGCATCTGTAACATTACTATTGTACAAGCTTCCTAGCTTTTGTGGGTGAAGGGGCGTGGTGGCTCAGCGGTCTAGCTGTATGCCTCTTACCAAGGCGGTCCAGGTTCGATTCCCGGTCAATGCATGTGAGATTTTCGAAGTGAAATGCCATGTCCTGTGGTTCGGATTCCACGTAAAACGGAGGTCCCGTGGCTCATGATCTCAAGATTAACGGTCACGTTAAACTTGAAGCTTCCTTCCTTCCTTTTTTGTGGGTGAGACAGGTGTCACGTTTTGCGGTGTCGTATCCATCACAGAACACCTAGAAGAAAGTTACAGCTAGTTGTGATGATATAATATGTTAGTGCACATTCATATAGTCTTAAAACACAAAAGAAATACCTACAATATAACTGAAAAATACGAGAAAATTGGCACACGTGTGCAGGACAGTCCCTTTATCACTGCATTGAACCAATATGGCAGCATTCACATGACCGGAACGGACGGAGCTGATTGGTAGTAGTGGAGATTGTCCCATTTGATTCCAACAGATGGCGGAGATTGTTCTGTTTGAAAGCAACATTGTACTTTCATGCCCTAAAACTTTCTGAAAGAAACAAACAGCATAGTGTGGTAGAGGGCTAGTTGGACAATACAACGGTGTCAGTACCTCAATTTCGATGGAAATTGGAGATTGTTCCTTTTGATACTAATAGCCTCAATTATCCGAACTCTGATTATCAGAATCGCTGATTGTCCGAATCGCTTTCAAACATTAGACGAAAACGAACTGCAATTCGCAAAATAATTATTCAGTCTACGTGTACTATTGTTCTTTCCTTCTAGACATCCACCCATCAAATATGCTCTGGATCACACAGGCAACAATTTTAAGCCAAATATCCAATGGAGAAATGAAAGGAGCACCAACATTAACCTTGAAGCTTGGAGTGATTTAATTGGAGATAGCGCTGCACCCGGTTTTGACCTGCCAAGAGGAACGTGGACTGCCCTCAATAGGATCGGGACTACCACGGGGCCAGTGCTGAATCACTCTTCAAATGGGGTAAAATTCCTTCTCCTCAATTTGACTGCGGTGCTCCTTCACAGTCAGTTCACCACATCGTCCATGATTGCAATAGAAGAGCGTATCAGGGTAATCGGTCTGACTTCCTATTGGCAACACCTATAGCATTACAATGGATTCAGAATTTAGATTTAAAGATATAAGCCTGCCTTGCCGTGTGTCCTTGTAAATAGGTATATACAGTATATGTGTATAAATATTTATCTTGCATGCTTGTTGTCTGTATGTCATACGATAAATAAATAAATAATGACCTTTCCTCCACGAAGCTAGTGTAGGCGCACGGTGACTTGTCACTTGAGGAATTAAGAAATATTATTTTGAAAATTCCTGGATGTTTAGAAGTTAGTACTGAAGATGTAGAGTGAATGGTGTGTGATTCGTTAGACCCTGGGTATCAAATTCTAAATGATGATGAACTTATTGAATCTGTTAGAGAAGAAAGTGTCGAGGAAGAAGATAACCTTAATTTCGAAGTTGAAGCAGACATGGGACCATCAGCTAGTGAAGCGCTTGCTGGCCTTCAAATTCAAACTCCACTGAAGTGGATGGAGCGTGTGTGACCACATGCAACTTCTCACTGTCAAGCGGGTGCGCGACTTGGCTGCCCGAAAACGGACCAAGAAAGTCAAACAGCTCACTTTGACCGAGATGTTCAGCAAACAATTTCTAGCAATGACTCCTATTGTACAGCACGTGTACGTATGTACGCTGTATGACATGTACAAGCGTTGCTTTTTTTCATTTAATTACATAAAATTATAAATTCATACAGTACCGTACCAATAATAATAATAAGCTTCATATTTAAAATTACCTTTTTCCGGAAAAATCCAATTATCCGAATTTTTGATTATCTGAATTCGGATAATTGGAGTTCTACTATACTTGTTTCCCACCTGATGTTATTGCCACAATTTGTGTTGACCGACTGGAAAGCTTTCTTTAATAAAATAATAATAATGAAAGCAAATTGTGTTAAGTTGATATACCGTATCCAATCTTATCACTTACCCTGCTGTTGCCTTAAATGTTGCTCCTCAGCCCTGTTCCGGCTGATTTCCGGAATGTATGGCTATGTTCAGAATGGCATAAACTGAATGTGGTTTGAGTTACAAATAAATTGAAAAGTCTGTTTGATTTCCGAACACTTACACTGCAAATTTAATAAAAATCCGGCATGATTGAAAATAAAACTATAATGTAAAAAAAAATGCCGTAAACAGCTGTTGCGCGCGCTCTCGTCCTGGAACGAGCGGGCGCGCTGGCAGGAGTAGAAGGGAGAACTGTCTCTTCGGTTGCGTCAGATTCAGAATCTGTAATGCGAATTATAACCCCAAATATAATATATACTAGTCATAGAATAAAATCAAGGTTTTGCGAGAGAAAGAATAAGAATAAAAACAAAGGAAAGGAAAACAGATTTGACCTCCTTGAACTTGCATTGCTTGCCTTCGAACAGATCGATATTCTTCCGCTGAGAAGTGACGTGGTGCTATCTAGCGATAGTATGTGCAACTTCATGCTTACTGGCACCCACACGCGAGTGCTAGAGCTGGAATATTACGTTCGTCTCCATCACAAAGCGCGATAAATCGATCAACGTAATATTACGCTCGCCGCAGTTTTAAAAAGTTACCTTCGAACGTAATATTACGGTGCCCGCGCTCCAAGTGTTGATATTTATCCAACTTCGGATGTTTTTTCGCATGCCCAAGTTAATGGGATTACAATGTGTAGACCAATTGAATAGTTTCAATAACAACTAAGAGACAAACCCACCTTTGCCTCAATAAGAGGTTATTTCTGTTTGCTCAGAACCTACTTTTGTCTTCAGTACATCGCACACTTAGTTGATGAGCACTGATTTACATTAAGTGTTCTTGAATAGAATGTAATTACGATTTAAACTGGTTGTAATTTGGCTTGAATTTGATCTTCACAAGTTCCAGGCGTGGTAAGAGCTGCATGGCACACAGTGGATATTAAATACCACTTGAATGAATTAGTCTGTGTAGAAGACAGAAAGGCGGCTTGGCACTGACGAGGGAATTCAGCATGGCTACGGCTGTCCCATTATTGAATTATGCAACCTTCTGTGGTACAATCAGTTCTCGTCGAGGTCCCACTCCCCAGACTCAGAACGCCTGGCTAAACATTGAGTTAATGCATATTTGAATCCGTTACAACTGAAAGGGTATTATCCAGATTTTTGCTTCAATTGAGTTAACTATGAATCCCTGTTTTTCAGAGGTACCTTGTACGCATTTTTAGCCTATTTTCATTTATGAAAAGATAGACTTATGAGATCACCTTTTCAGTGTGTGTGTGTGTGTGTGTTTGTGTGTGTCTCACTAATAAAATCTAAACGGCCGAAGCGATTTTGATGAAACTTGGTAGGACGTACTACTGCCCCGTCCGGCCTTGACCTTGTCTTTCAAAGTTTAATATGCTTCACCAATGCAACATGGTCACCGAGCGAAACATTTCACTGGAATTTTATATCTCCCTAACAGTTACTGATATCTCCCTCACATTTTGTACGGTGATGAAAGATACCACTATAAAGTTCATATAGCCTATGTGACTTACATAAACATGTTAAGTATAAATCCAATATGGCATCCAAGCAAATTTGAATCATTTAAATGGACTGTTCTCGCGATTTAATCATCCGAGCGCAGTGAAACTTGGAACGGTAAATGTTTATGCAAATTCAAATCCACTGGCATCTAATTTAATACAATTGTTTTCATAATGTCAAGATGGAGGTAGTGGAAAATTTTTAAATACAATTTTTTATTACTGACAAGCTGTGCCCGGCATGCGTTGCAATGCCAATCAAAGAAAAAGTTGGCGTTGAAATTCTGTTTCTTGAAGTGCTTTTGCATACACAATATGTTTTTCAATTTCCGTTAACTGCCTCTAAGCAATCGTAAAGTGGATTTACTAATTTAGAATCATTCGTGGGAGCGTGCACAACAACTTTCCCAAGATTCATCGCAGTCGGTTGAATTGTATATGAATGTATACGGAATTATGTTTAAACGATTCGTGCGTTGTCACTCATTTGATGAATCTACTCGTGCACTACCTATTGAAGAAGGGATTTACTAAGCCTGAAACCTTCCCTGGAGTGTACTCAACGATTCACCAAAGTTTCATCGCAATCGGATGAATTGTATATGAACATATACGGAATTATGTTTAAACTATTCGTGCGATGTCACTCATCTGTTGAATCTACTCGTGCGCTACCTATTGAAGAATGGATTTACTAAGCCTGAAACCTTCCCTGGAGTGTACTCAACGATTCACCAAAGTTTCATCGCAATCGGATGAATGGTATATGAACACATACGGGACTTTGTTAAAACAATTCACGTGCCATCGCTCATTTGTTGTCTTCTCGTGCGCTAACTATTGTAAACGGGATTTACTAAGCCATAAAGTTTTCCTGGAGAGCACACAACAATTCACGAAAGTTTCATCACCATCGGACGAATGGTATATGAACACATACGGGACTTAGTTGAAACGCTTCGAGCGTCGTCGCTCATTTGTTGAGTCTACTCGTGCGCTACCAATTGAAAATGTATTTACTAAGTTAGAAACCGTCACGTTAGTGTCCAAAACATCTCACCCCAGTTTCATCGCTATCGGTCTAATGGTATATGAAGACATAGGGGACTATGTTGAAACGCTCCGCGTGTCGTCGTTCATTTGTCGAATCAACTCGTGTGCTGCCTACTGTGAAATGCATGTACTAAGCCAGAAACCTTCCTTGGAGTGTCCACCATATTTCACCCAAGGTTCATCGCTATCGGACGAATGGTACACACATCAAAAAAAGTTTTGCATCACCTCGGTTCCAAGAGTTCCGGAACCGTTAAATACAAAGGGAATAGAGATCAACACAAACAACATTTCAGCTCGTTTTATTGCTCATGAGACCCACACATTGCATGTTGTACCATCATATAGCTAGACTTTCAGCATTTGTGGTCCAGATTGCAGTACACACCACTACCTCTAATACCCAGTAGCACGTCCTCTTGCATTGATGCATGCCTGTATTCGCCGTGGCATACTATCCACAAGTTCATCAAGACACTGTTGGTCCAAATTGTCCCACTCCTCAACGACAATTCGGCGTAAATCTCTCAGAGTGGTTGGTGGGTCAAGACGTCCATAAACAGCCCTTTTCAACATATCCCAGGCATGTTCGATAGGGTTCATGTCTGGCGAACATGCTGGCCACTGTAGTCGAGCGATGTCGTTATCTTGAAGGAACGCATTCACAAGATGTGCACGATGAGGTCGAGAATTGTCGTCCATGAAGACAAATGCCTCTCCAATATTCTGCCGATATGGTTGCACTATGGGTCGGAGGATGTCATTCAGGTATCGTAAAGCCGTTTCGGAGCCTTCCATGACCACCAGTGGCGTACGTCGGCCCCACATAATGCCACCCCAAAACATCAGGGAACCACCACCTTGCTGCACTCGCTGGACAGTGTGTCTAAGACGTTCAGCCTGACCAGGGTGCCTCCAAACACGTCTCCGACGATTGTCTGGTTGAAGGCATATGCGACACTCATCGGTGAAGAGAACGTGATACCAATTCCGTGGGGTCCATTCAGCATGTTGTTGGGCCCATCTGTACCGCGCTGCATGGTGTCGGGGTTGCAAAGCTGGACCTCGTCATGGACGTCGGGAGTGAAGTTGCGCATCATGCAGCCTATTGCGCACAGTTTGAGTTGAAACACGACGTCCTGTGGCTGAACGAAACGCATTATTCAACATGGTGGCATTGCTGTCAGGGTTCCTCCGAGCGGCAATCCGTAAGTAGCGGTCATCCACTACAGTAGTAGCCCTTGGGCGGCCTGAGCGAGGCCTGTCATCGACAGTTCCTGTATCTCTGTACCTCCTCCATGTCCGAACAACATCGCTTTGGTTCACTCTGAGACGCCTGGAAACTTCCCTTGTTGAGAGCCCTTCTTGACACAAAGTAACAATGCGGACGCGATCGAACTGCGGTATTGACCTTCTAGGCATGGTAGAACTACAGACAACATGAGCAGCGTACCTTCGTCATGGTGGAATGACTGGAACTGATCGGCTGTCGTACCCCCTCCGTCTAATAGGCCCTGCTCATGCATGGTTGTTTACATCTTTGAGCAGTTTTAGTGACATCTATGAACAGTCAAAGGGACTGTATCTTGGATACAATATACACAGTCAACGTCTATATGCCGGAGATCTGGGAACCAAGGTGATGCAAAACTTTTTTTGATGTGTGTATATGAACGCATACGGGACTTTGTTAAAAGGCTTCGCGCGTCGTTGCTCATTTGTTGAATCTACTAGTGCGCTACCTGTTGGATTTACTAAGCCTGAAACCTTCCCTCAAGGGTACACAACATCTCACCAATAGCTATCAGACGAATGATATATGAATGTATACGGGACTTTATTAAAACGCTTCGTGTGTCGTCGCTCATTTGTTGATTCTACTCGTGCGCTATGTATTGTAATTTGGATCTACTAAGCCAGAATCCTTCCCTGGAGTGTTCACAACATCTCACCCATGTTTCATCGCAATCGGTTGAATGGTATATGAACGCATACGGGACGTTGTCGAACGCTTCGCGCGTCGCAACTCATTTGTTGAATCTAAACGTGCGCTTCGTATTGTATAATGGATTTACTAAGCCAGAAAACTTTCCTGGAGTGTACACAACAATTCACCAAAGTTTTATCACTATCGGACAAATGGTATATGACCTTATACGGGACTTTGTTGAAATGCTTCGCGAGTCGTAGCTCATTTATTGAATCTACTCGTGCGCTACCTATTGTAAAATGGATGTACTGAGCCAAAATCCTTCCATGTAGTGTACACAACATCTCACCCAAGTTTCATCGCAATCGGATGAATGGTATATGAACGCATACGGGACTTTGTTAAAACAATTCACGTGCCATCACTTATTTGTTACATCTACTGGTGCGCTACCTATTGTAAAATGGATTTACTAATCCAGAAACCTTCCCTGAAATGTAATCATCGATTCACGAAAGTTTCATCGCAATCGGATGAATGGTATAAGAACGCATACGGGACTTTGTTAAATAATTCGCGTGCCATCGCTCATTTGTTAAATCTGCTCGAGTGCTAACTATTGTAAAATGGATTTACTAAGCCACAAAGCATTCCTGGAGTGTACACAAAAATTCACCAAAGTTTTATCGCAATCGGATGATTGGTATAAGAACGCATACGGGGCTTTGTTGAAACGATTCGCATGCCTTCGCTCTTTTTTGTTGAATCTACTCGTGCGCTACCCACTGTGAAATGTATTTACTAAGGTAGAAAACTTCACGTAAGTTTACACAACATCTCACCCATGTTTCATCGCTATCGGACGAATGGTATATGATCTTATACGGGACTGTGTTGAAACGCTTCGCACGTCGTTGCTCATTCGTTGAATCTACAAGTGCACTTCCTGTTGTAAAAATTTTTCACAAAGCCAGACACCTTTCCTAGAGTGTACACAACATATCACCCAAGTTTCTTCGCTATCGAACTAATGGCATATGAAGGCATACGGGACTGTGTTGAATTGCTTCGCGCGTCGTAGCTCATTTGTTGAATTTACTCGTGCGCTACCTATTGTAAAATGTATTTACTAAACCAGAAACCTTCCCTGGGGTACACACAACATCTCACCCAAGTTTCAACGATATCAGACGAATAGTATATGAACGCCTATGGGACTTTGTTGAAACGCTTCGCGCGTCGTCGCTCATTTGTTGAATATACTATTGCGCTACTAATTGTAAATTGGATTTACTAATCCAGTAACCTTCCCTGCAGTGCACAGAACATCTCACCCAAGTTTCATTGATATTGGACGAAGGGTATATGAACGCATACGGGACTTTGTTAAAACGCTTTGCGTGTCATCGCTCATTTGTTGAATCTACTCGTGCGCTATCTACTGTGAAATGTATTCACTAATTTTGAAACCTTAACTTAAGTGTAAACAACATCTCACCCAAGTTTCATCGCTGAATCTACTCGTATGCTATCTATTTTAAAATGGTTTTACTAAGCCATAAATCTTCCTTGGAGCGTACTCTCACACCCTAGTTTTATCGCAATCTGATGAACGGTATATGAACGCATAACGGACTATTTTAAACGCTTCGCGCGTCGTCGTACATTTGTTGAATCTACTCGTGCGCTGCTTATTGTAAAATGTATTTACTGAGCCAGAAACCTTCCTTGGAGTGTACTCAACATCTCAACCAAGTTTCAGCTCAATCGGATGAGCAGTATATGAACGAATAGGTGACATACACACACCCACAAACTATCACGTAACATTGATTTATATATATACAAGCTGTATCCGGCATGCGTTGCAATGCCAATCAATGAAAGTGTTGGCGTTGAAATTCTGTTTCTTGAAGTGCTTTTGGATACACAACATGTTTTTTTCAATTTCCGTTAACTGCCTCTAAGCTATCGTAAAATGGATTTTCTAATTTAGAACCATTCGTGGGCGCGTGCACAACAACTTTCAAAAGTTTCATCGCAATCGGATGAATGGCATATGCACGTATACGGGATTTTGTGTGAACGATTCGTGCGCTGTCACTCATTTGTTGATTATACTCGTACGCTACCTATTGAGAAATGGATTTACTAAGTCGAAACCCTACCCTGGCGTGTACACAATAACTCATCAATGTTTCAGCACAATCGAAGAAGGTTATATGAACGCATAGGGGATTTGGTTGAAACGCTTCGCGCGTCGTCACCCATTTGTTGCATCACTCTTGCGCTACTTATTGTGAAATGGATTTACTAAGTCCCCTTCTCTGGCGGGTACACAATAACTGATCAATGTTTCATCGCAATCGGATGAATAGTATATGAACGCATACCGAATTTTATTTAAACGAGTCGCGTCCCGTCACACATTTGTTGAGTCTACTCGTGCGCTACCTACTGTATAATGTATTTACTTACTTAGAAACCGTCACGTAAGTGTCCACAACATCACACCCAAGTTTCATCGCTATCGAACTAATGGGATATGAAGACATAGGGGACTGTATTGAAACGCTCCGCGTGTCGTCGTTCATTTGTCGAATCTACTCGTGTGCTACCTACTGTGAAATGTATTTACTAAGCCAGAAACCTTCCTTGGAGTGTCCACCATATTTCACCGCTAACGGCAGAATGGTATATGAACTTATACGGGACTTTGTTGAAACGCTTCGCGCGTCGTCCCTCATTTGTTGATTCTACTTGTGGGCTGCCTATTGTATAGTGGATTTACTAAGCCAGAAACCTGCCATGAAGTGTACACAACATCTCACCCAAGTCTCATAGCTATCGGACGAATGGTAGCCTATATGAATGCATACGGGACTTGGTTGAAACGCTTCGCCTGTCGTCGCTCATTTGTTGATTCTACTCTTGCGCTACGTATTGTAATATGGATGTACTCAGCCAGAAACCTTCCCTGGAGTGTACACAACATCTCACCCAAGTTTCATCGCAATCGGATGAATGGTATGTGAACGTATGCGTGACGTTGTCGAAACGCTTCGCGCGTAGTCACTCATTTGTTGAATCTAAACGTGCGCTTCGTATTGTAAAACGGATTTACTTAGTCAGAAACCTTTCCTATATTGTACACAACAATTCACCAAACATTTATCACTATCAGACGAATGGTATGTGACCTTATACGGGACTTTGTTGAAACGCTTCGCGTGTCATCGCTCATTTGTTGAAACTACTGGTGCGCTACCTATTGTAAAATGGATGAACTAAGCCAGAAACCTTCCCTGGAGTGTACACAACATCTCACCCGAGTTTCATCGCTATCGGATGAATGCTATATGACCTAATATGGGACTTTGTTGAAACGCTTCGCGCGTCGTCGCTCATTTGTTGATTCTACTCGTGCTCTACCTATTTTTAAAGGGATTTACTAAGCCAGAAACCTTCCCTGGAGTGCAGCAAAATCTCAGCCTAGTTTCATCGCTATCGGGCGAATTGTATATCAACGCATACGTGACTTTGTTGAAATGCTTCGCGCGTCGTAGTTCATTTGTTGAATCTACTCGTGCGCTGCCTATTATAAAGTGAATTTACTAAGCCAGAAAATTTCCCTGAAGTATACACAACATTTTACGCAAGTTTCATAGCTATCGGACGAATGGTATATGAATGCATACGGGACTTTGTTGAAACGCTTTGCGTGTCATCGCTCATTTGTTGAATCTACTCGTGCGCTATCTACTGTGAAATGTATTCACTAATTTTGAAACCTTAACTTAAGTGTAAACAACATCTCACCCAAGTTTCATCGCTATCGGACGATTGGTATATGAACACATACGGGACATTGTTGAAACGCTTCGCGCATCGTAGCTCATTTGTTGAATCTACGCCTGCGTTACCTATTGTAAAATGGAATTACTAAGTCAGAAACCTTCCTTGGAGTGTACTCAACATCTCACCCAAGTTTGATAGCAATCGGATGAATGGTATATGAACGCATAGGAGACATACACACCCACAGACAGACAGACAGACAGACAAACTATCACGTAAAATTGATTTTTATAAGTTTCAAGCTGTACCCGGCATGCGTTGCAATGCCAACCAAAGAAAGTGTTAGCGTTGAAATTCTGTTTCTTGAAGTGCTTTTGGATACACAACATGTTTTTCAATTTCCGTTAACTGCCTCAAACTATCGTAAAATGAATTTTTTAATTTAGAATTATTCGTGGGAGCGTGCACAACTTTCAAAAGTTTCACCGCAATCGGTTGAATGGCATATGAACGTATACGTTATTTTGTTTGAACGATTCGTGCGCTGTCACTCATTTGTTGATTCTACTCGTACGCTACCTATTGAGAAATGGATTTACTAAGTCAAAACCCTACCCTGGCGTGTACACAATAACTCATCAAGGTTTCATCACAATCGAAGAGAGTTATATGAACGCATAGGGGATTTTGTTGAAACGCTTCGCGCGTCGTCAACCATTTGTTGCATATTCTCGTGCGCTACCTATTGTGAAATGGATTTACTAAATCGAAACCCTTCCCTGGCGTGTACACAATAACTCATCAATGTTTCATCGCAATCGGATGAATAGTATATGAACGCATACCAGATTTTGTTTAAACCATTCGCGCTCCGTCACTCATTTGTTGAATCTACTCGTGCGCTACCTACTGTAAAATGTATTTACTAAGTTAGAAACCGTCACGTAAGTGTCCACAACATCTCACCCAAGTTTCATCGCTATCGGACTAATGGGATATGAAGACATAGGGGACTGTATTGAAACGCTCCGCGTGTCGTCGTTCATTTGTCGAATCTACTCGAGTGCTACCTACTGTGAAATGTATTTACTAAGCCAGAAACCTTCCTTGGAGTGTCCACCATATTTCACCCAAGTTTCACCGCTAACGGCAGAATGGTATATGGCCTTATACGGGACTTTGTTGAAACGCTTCGCGCGTCGTCCCTCATTTGTTGAATCAACTTGTGCGCTGCATATTGTATAGGGGATTTGCCAAGCCAGAAATTTTCCATGACGTGTACACAACATCTCACCCAAGTTTCATAGCTACGGACGAATGGTACATGTATTCATACGGGACTTGGTTGAAACGCTTCGCGTGTCGTCGCTCATTTGTTGATTCTACTCTTGCGCTACATATTGTAATATGGATGTACACAGCCAGAAACCTTCCCTGGAGTGTACACAACATCTCACCCAAGTTTCATCGCAATCGGATGAATGGTATGCGAACGTATACGGGACGTTGTCGAAACGCTTCGCGCGTAGTCACTCATTTGTTGAATCTAAACGTGCGCTTCGTATTGTAAAATGGATTTACTTAGCCAGAAACCTTTCCTGGAGTGTACACAACAATTCACCAAACATTTATCACTATCAGACGAATGGTATATGACTTTATACGGGACTTTATTGAAACGCTTCGCGTGTCATCGCTCATTTGTTGAATCTACTGGTGCGCTACCTATTGTAAAATGTATGTACTAAGCCAGAAACCTTCCCTGGAGTGTACACAACATCTCACCCAAGTTTCATCGCTATATGAAATTATATGGGACTTTGTTGAAACGCTTCGCGTGTCGTCGCTCATTTGTTGATTCTACTCGTTCTCTACCTATTTTTAAAGGGATTTACTAAGCTGGAAGCCTTCCCTGGAGTGCACACAAACCCTCAGCCTAGTTTCATCGCTATCGGACGAATGGTATATGAACGCAAACGTGACTTTGTTGAAATGATTCGCGCGTCGTAGCTCATTTGTTGAATCTACTCGTGCGCTGCCTATTGTAAAGTGGATGTACTAAACCAGAAAATTTCCCTGCAGTGTACACAACATTTTACGCAAGTTTCATAGCTATCGGACGAATGGTATATGAATGCATACGGGACTTTGTTGAAACGCTGTGCGTGTCATCGCTCATTTGTTGAATCTACTCGTGCGCTATCTACTGTGAAATGTATTCACTAATTTTGAAACCTTCACGTAAGTGTACAAAACATCTTACCCAAGTTTCATCGCTATCGTACGAATGGTATATGAACGCATGGGAGACATACACACCCACAGACAAACTATCACGTTACATTGATTTTTATATAATTACAAGCTGTACCCGGCATGCGTTGCAATGCCAATCAAAGAAAGTGTTAGCGTTGAAATTCTGTTTCTTGAAGTGATTTTGGATACACAACATGTTTTTCAATTTCCGTTCACTGCCTCTAAGCTATCGTAAAATGGATTTTCTAATTTTGAATCATTCGTGGGAGCGTGCACAACAACTTTCAAAAGATTCATCGCAATCGGATGAATGGAGTATGAACGTA
The DNA here is from genome assembly GCA_946902985.2 of Meconema thalassinum. NCBI lineage: Eukaryota > Metazoa > Arthropoda > Insecta > Orthoptera > Tettigoniidae > Meconema > Meconema thalassinum. The sequence continues at coordinate 2,134,524,286 of OX336388.2, read as the reverse complement.
TACGGGATTTTGTTTGAACGATTCGTGCGCTGTCACTCATTTGTTGATTCTACTCGTACGCTTCCTACTTGAGAAATGGATTTACTAAGTCGAAACCCTACCCTGGCGTGTACACAATAACTCATCAAGGTTTCATCACAATCGAAGAAGGTTGTATGAACGCATAGGGGATTTTGTTGAAACGCTTCGCGCGTCGTCACCCATTTGTTGCATATACTCGTGTGCTACCTATTGTGAAATGGATTTACTAAGTCGAAACCCTCCCCTGGCGTGTACACTAACTCATCAATGTTTCATCGCAATCGGATGAATGGTATATGCACGTATACGGGGTTTTGTTAAAACGATTCGTGCGCTGTCACTCATTTGTTGAATCTACTCGTGCGCTACCAATTGAGAAATGTATTACTAAGTCGAAGCCCTTCCCTGGCGTGTACACAATATCTCATCAAGGTTTCATCGCAATCGAAGAAGGTTATATGAACGCAATAGGGGATTTTGTTGAAACGCTTCGCGCGTCGTCACCCATTTGTTGCACCTACTCTTGCGCTACTTATTGTGAAATGGATTTACTAAGTCGAGACCCTTCACTGGCGTGTACACAATAACTGATCAATGTTTCATCGCAATCGGATGAATAGTATATGAACGCATACCGGATTTTGTTTAAACGATTCGCACCCCGTCACTCATTTGTTGAATCTACTCGTGCGCTACCTACTGTAAAATGTATTTACTAAGTTAGAAACCGTCACATAAGTGTCCACAGCATCTCACCCAAGTTTCATCGCTATCGGACTAATGGAATATGAAGGCATAGGGGACTGTATTGAAACGCTCCGCGTGTCGTCGTTCATTTGTCGAATCTACTCGTGTGCTACCTACTGTGAAATGTATTTACTAAGCCAGAAACCTTCCTTGGTGTGACCACCATATTTCACCCAATTTTCACTGCTAACGGCAGAATGCTATATGACCTTATACGGGACTTTGTTGAAACGCTTCGCACGTCGTCCCTCATTTGTTGAATCTATTTGTGCGCTGCCTATTGTATAGTGGATTTACTAAGGCAGAAACCTTCTATGATGTGTACACAATATCTCACCCAAGTTGCATAGCTATCGGACGAATGGTTTATGAATGCATACGGGACTTGGTTGAAACTCTTCGCGTGTCGTCGCTCATTTGTTGATTCTACTCTTGCGCTACGTATTGTGATATGTATGTACTCAGCCAGAAACCTTCCCTGGAGTGTACACAACATCTCACCAAAGTTTCATCGCTATCGGATGAATGGTATATGTTCTTATATGGGACTTTGTTGAAACGCTTCGCGCGTCATCGCTCATTTGTTGATTCTACTCGTGCTCTACCTATTTTTAAAGGGATTTACTAAGCCAGAAACCTTCTCTGGAGTGCACACAAAATCTCAGCCTAGTTTCATCGCTATCGGACGAATGGTATATGAACGCAAACGTGACTTTGTTGAAACGCTTTGCGTGTCGTCGCTCATTTGTTGAATCTACTCGTGCGCTATCTACAGTGAAATGTATTCACTAATTTTGAAACCTTCACGTAAGTGTACACAACATCTCACCCAAGTTTCATCGCTATCGGACGAATGGTATATGAACACATACGGGACTTTGTTGAAATGCTTCGCGCATCGTCGCTCATTTGTTGAATCTACGCGTGCGCTACCTATTGTAAAATGGATTTACTAAGTCAGAAACCTTCCTTGGAGTGTACTCAACATCTCACCCAAGTTTCATCGCAATCGGACGAATGGTATATGAACACATACGGTACTTTGTTGAAATGCTTCGCGCATCGTCGCTCATTTGTTGAATCTACGCGTGCGCTACCTATTGTAAAATGGATTTACTAAGTCAGAAACCTTCCTTGGAGTGTACTCAACATCTCACCCAAGTTTCATCGCTATCGGACGAATGGTATATGAACACATACGGGACTTTGTTGAAATGCTTTGCGCATCGTCGCTCATTTGTTGAATCAACGCGTGCGCTACCTATTGTAAAATGGATTTACTAAGTCAGAAACCATCCTTTGAGTGTACTCAACATCTCACCCAAGTTTCATCGCAATCGGACGAATGGTATATGAACACATACGGGACTTTGTTGAAATGCTTCGCGCATCGTCGCTCATTTGTTGAATCTACGCATGCGCTACCTATTGTAAAATGGATTTACTAAGTCAGAAACCTTCCTTGGAGTGTACTCAACATCTCACCCAAGTTTCATCGCTATCGGACGAATGGTATATGAACACATACGGGACTTTGTTGAAATGCTTCGCGCATCGTCGCTCAATTGTTGAATCTACGCGTGCGCTACCTATTGTAAAATGGATTTACTAAGTCAGAAACCATCCTTGGAGTGTACTCAACATCTCACCCAAGTTTCATCGCAATCGGACGAATGGTATATGAACACATACGGGACTTTGTTGAAATGCTTCGCGCATCGTCGCTCATTTGTTGAATCTACGCGTGCGCTACCTATTGTAAAATGGATTTACTAAGTCAGAAACCTTCCTTGGAGTGTACTCAACATCTCACCCAAGTTTCATCGCAATCGGACGAATGGTATATGAACGCATAGGAGACATACACACCCACAGACAAACTATCACGTTACATTGATTTTTATATATATAGATAGACAAGCTGTACCCGGCATGCGTTGCAATGCCAATCAGAGAAAGTGTTGGCGTTGAAATTCTGTTTCTTGAAGTGCTTTTGGATACACAACATGTTAACTGCCTCTAAGCTATCATAAAATGGATTTCCTAATTTAGAGCCATTCGTGGGAGCGTGCACAACAACTTTCAAAAGTTTCATCGCTGTCACTCATTTGTTGAATCTACTCGTACGCTACCTATTGTGAAATGGAATTACTAAGTCGAAACCCTTCCCTGGCATGTACAGAATAACTCATCAATGATTCATCGCAATCGGATGAATGGTATATGCACGTATAGGGGTTTTTGTTTAAACGATTCGTGCGCTGTCACTCATTTGTTGAATCTACTCGTGCGCTACCTATTGAGAAATGTATTACGAAGTCGAAGCCCTTCCCTGGCGTGTACACAATAACTCATCAAGGTTTCATCGCAATCGAAGAATGTTATAAGAACGCAATAGGGGATTTTGTTGAAACGCTTCGCGCGTCGTCACCCATTTGTTGCATCTACTCTTGCGCTACTTATTGTGAAATGGATTTACTAAGTCCCCTTCCCTGGCGGGTACACAATAACTGATCAATGTTTCATCGCAATCGGATGAATAGTATATGAACGCATACCAGATTTTGTTTAAACCATTCGCGCTCCGTCAATCATTTGTTGAATCTACTCGTGCGCTTCGTACTGTAAAATGTATTTACTAAGTTAGAAACCGTCACGTAAGTGTCCACAACTTCTCACCCAAGTTTCATCGCTATCGGACTAATGGGATATGAAGACATAGGGGACTGTATTGAAACGCTCCGCGTGTCGTCGTTCATTTGTCGAATCTACTCGAGTGCTACCTACTGTGAAATGTATTTACTAAGCCAGAAACCTTCCTTGGAGTGTCCACCATATTTCACCCAAGTTTCACCGCTAACGGCAGAATGGTACATGGCCTTATACGGGACTTTGTTGAAACGCTTCGCGCGTCGTCCCTCATTTGTTGAATCAACTTGTGCGCTGCATATTGTATAGGGGATTTGCCAAGCCAGAAATTTTCCATGACGTGTACACAACATCTCACCCAAGTTTCATAGCTACGGACGAATGGTACATGTATTCATACGGGACTTGGTTGAAACGCTTCGCGTGTCGTCGCTCATTTGTTGATTCTACTCTTGCGCTACATATTGTAATATGGATGTACACAGCCAGAAACCTTCCCTGGAGTGTACACAACATCTCACCCAAGTTTCATCGCAATCGGATGAATGGTATGCGAACGTATACGGGACGTTGTCGAAACGCTTCGCGCGTAGTCACTCATTTGTTGAATCTAAACGTGCGCTTCGTATTGTAAAATGGATTTACTTAGCCAGAAACCTTTCCTGGAGTGTACACAACAATTCACCAAACATTTATCACTATCAGACGAATAGTATATGACTTTATACGGGACTTTATTGAAACGCTTCGCGTGTCATCGCTCATTTGTTGAATCTACTGGTGCACTACCTATTGTAAAATGTATGTACTAAGCCAGAAACCTTCCCTGGAGTGTACACAACATCTCACCCAAGTTTCATCGCTATCGGATGAATGGTATATGAAATTATATGGCACTTTGTTGAATCGCTTCGCGCGCCGTTGCTCATTTGTTGATTCTACTCGTGCTCTACCTATTTTTAAAGGGATTTACTAAGCTAGAAACCTTCCCTGGAGTGCACACAAAATCTCAGCCTAGTTTCATCGCTATCGGACGAATGGTATATGAACGCAAACGTGACTTTGTTGAAATGCTTCGGGCGTCGTAGCTCATTTGTTGAATCTACTCGTGCGCTGCCAATTGTAAAGTGGATGTACTAAGCCAAAAAATTTCCCTGCCGTGTACACAACATTTTACGCAAGTTTCATAGCTATCGGACGAATGGTATTTGAATGCATACGGGACTTTGTTGAAACGCATTGCGTGTCGTCGCTCATTTGTTGAATCTACTTGTGCGCTATCTACTGTGAAATGTATTCACTAATTTTGAAACCTTCATGTAAGTGTACACAACATCTCACCCAAGTTTCATCGCTATCGGACGAATGGTATATGAACACATACGGGACTTTGTTGAAATGCTTCGCGCATCGTCGCTCATTTGTTGAATCTACGCGTGCGCTACCTATTGTAAAATGGATTTACTAAGTCAGAAACCTTCCTTGGAGTGTACTGAACATCTCACCCAAGTTTCATCGCAATCGGACGAATGGTATATGAGCGCATAGGAGACATACATACCCACCCACAGACAAACTATCACGTTACATTGATTTTTAGCCTATTTTCAATTTTGAAAAAATAGCCTTATGAGATCACCTTTTGTCCGTGTGTGTGTGCGTGTGTGTGTGTGTGTGTGTGTGTGTGATTCGTGTGTGTGTCCCCCCCTAATAAAATCTAAACGGCAGGAGCGATTTCAATGAAACTCGGAAAGTTCATAGCACTATTCCCGGCGACCTCGACCGTGCCCTTCAAATTTTGTTACGACTCACCAATCCAACATGGCGGCTGTGCGAAATATTTCACCAGCATTCTATATCTCCGAAACTATTACCGATATTACCCTGACATTTTCTATGGTGATAGAGGGAACTACTATAAGTTCACTTATGTGACTTTTGAAAACCTGGTGACCACAAAACCAACATGGCGGCCAAGCGAATTCGCGACTTTTAAATAGACGTTTCTAGAGATTTGACCAACCAAACGCAATGAAACTTGGTACAGTATATGTCTATACACATTGTAATGCACCGACATCTAACTTCGTTCAATTGTTTACATAATCACAAGATGGCGGATATGCGAAATATTTCACCGGCATTCTATATCTCTGAACCTATTAGCGGTATCTCCCTAAAATTTTGTGTGAAGATAAAGGGCACTACTGGAAGTCCATCTATAAGATTTTCAAAAACCGGTTAACTACAAAACGAACATGGCGGCCAAGCGAATTTGAACATTTTAAATAGACCTTTCTCGCGATTTAATGTTCCAAGCGCACTGAAACCTGGTACAGGAAATATTTATACACATTGTAATCCACTGGTATCTAATTTAGTTCAATTGTTTACATAACCTCAAGATGGCGGCAGTGCGAATTTTAAACTTAAGTTTTTATTTCTTGTGATGTAGTCATGCGATCGAAGTGAAAGTTTGAATAATGAACCTACGCAATAATTTTCCTTTAATGGTACATGACTCTATGGCCTATAAATTTAACAATCCAACATGGCGGCCATCCGAAATATTTAGACGATACTGAATATCTACGAATCTATTTTAGCAATCAAACTGCATTTTTTAATGTTCATAGGGGCTATGAACTTAAGTTCACCTATAGGACTTTAAATAACCTGGTGATCACAAATCCAACATGGCGGTGACGTGAATTATAAATATTTACATGGACGTTCCTCGCAATTTAACCATCCGCGTGGAGTGAAACTTGGTACAGTAAATCTTTATCCGAATGTTAATCCACTGGCATCTAATTTATTTCAATTGTTTCCATAACCTCAAGATGGCGGCTGTGAAATTTTTTTTAACTCTCCTTGTTTTTTCTTGTGTCCTAATTATGCGATTGAAGTTTGAATAATACACGTTCACAATAATCTGCATGTAACAGTACATAACTCTAGGACCTACATATATAAAATCCAACATGGCGACCATCCGAAATATTTAGTCGGTTCTCAATATCTACGAATCTATTACAGCAATCAATCTGAAATTGTGTATGTTGATAGTGGCAGTTAACATAAGTATGATATATGAAAATAGGCTCTATAGTTCTTCACGGAACTACTTGTTATATATATAGATAGATTGATAGATAAATATTGCGAAGAAATATTCATTTTATTGTTGCAAAACTTACAAATAACTGTCCCACTAACAAAATAGTACATTATGCAACGAGCCTATAATGGCTATAATTAAGACACGAGTACGTTTATAAAATTTCCATACGAGTGTCTTAATTACCATTATAGGCGATTTGCATACGACTGTTTCTGTTCGACGATGATTATAACTTTATTATATGTTTTAACATAAATATTCATAAATATCTGTTCAGTAACTAGAATTTTGTGATCGGGTGGTGCGCTAGGTAACATATCTCCGTGTTCCGAGCTCTTTGGCCGACCGACGCATGCGCTCTGTGTGCTTCAATGCCATTTGTGCAGATCGTGAACCAGTATTCAGTAAAACTGTCACCGTAGTCGTTTGAAATCAACGCGCTGTGTAGAAATTGGATTTGGGTATATTAAGGTGCAGTGCTATTTCTTGTCTCATATTCACCAGTTTATTTACGCGATCATATGGACGGTGCACTTTCAGAAATTTATATAGACATGTTGGATTTTGAGCGCATGCATGAAGGTATCCTTATCTAATTGGTCAAACAACTGTTTCTTGAGCTGTGATTGGTGGGAGAAACTGTTTCATAATGAAAAATAGTGTTATAATGACCATCATTATGATACAGTTTTCAGACACATAATAGTCAGTGTCGAACATAAACAATCTTCCTTTCCCAAAATAATGTATAAGGGCTAGCTACTGTAGCTGTGATACACCAAACTACAGTAGAATTATAAACTACAAGTGATCTGCTGTGATGATAAATGCTGTAACTACAACATAACATATTGTGTGTCTACTGTTGATACTTATCTGAATTTGTGGAATGTCTACAGGCTGCGCAGACAACCACTCTTTGTGTAGGCTGTAGTAAATTGTTTTAGGAATATATTTGGACCAGTCCGAGAAAATGGAACTTGGCGAACAAGATAAAATAAAGAATTATATAACGTGTATGGGGAACCCCGAATATCAAGATAAATTAGAAGAGGTAGGCTCCGATGGACCGGACATCTAGAAAGAATGGAAGTGAAGCGAGCAGCACAGCGGCATCCTGAGAGAAGTAGACCAATAGGCCGCCCACGTAAGAGATGGATAGGACGATGATATACAACTGGGAATTCGTGGATGGGGACGACTCGCCCTTATACAGAGGCATACTATTGTCATGATGATAACTGTTTTAAGGGTCATAAGAAATCTTTTTGCATTAATTACTCCCCGTGACTGCAATTTATAAGCAGCTCGCAATTCTGCACCAGAACATCGGTAGGGGCGACGTGATGCGGCCCGCATTACATGGCAACAATAGACTTCGTTATTATTGAAGCCGTTCTGGAGCGCTTGTTCTTCCGACTTACTGAACAAAAATCAATCTTTAAGGTTACCTGAGAGGTGAATGCTACATAGCCTAAACTATTCCTCTTGAATCAGGCTATCATATACAAAAAGAATGTTTCGAATCCGACTGGTAGTTCCAGAGATTAGCGCGTTTAAACACACTAACAAACTCTCCAGCTCTATTAAATTAGTATAGATAGGGAATATTGCATAGGATATTCTTTTTTTTTTCAAGAACAAAAGCAAAAAGCGAAAAACCAAATGTTCCATTTTCTCTGTAAGCTATGAATGAATTCTTTTGATTGTTATGTTGGTATCTTATTGCGTCTTGATAATTTTGGACTTTTTTGTACTCAAATTTGGAGTGG